>QZCP01000301.1:124665-165274 GCA_003956705.1 Brevipalpus yothersi
CTCTCTCTCTCTCTCTCTCTCTCTCTCTCTCTCTCTCTCTCTCTCTCTCTCTCTCTCTCTCTCTCTCTCTCTCTCTCTGTTGGATCAAATTTTGATTCCAGAAGAAGCTTAGCAAGAGCTGAGCAAAGAATCTTATCAGGACAAAGACCATGAAGCTTAATTTATGTATCACGAAAGATTCGTTTGTTTCATTATTCTTCCGCTTGATTGATATTCATCTCTTATTCAATTCTTCTGCTTATTATTATTATTTACTAGCAAGTTTCTTTCCCATCATCAACTGAGCCAGAATATTTTCCCACTTGTGAGCCTCTTATCTTTTCGCGCTGATTGAGATTATTTCGGGGAAGCATGTGAGAACAAATTCACACTATTGTCAATGTATCTGTGTGTGGACCCTTATTCGGAATGATGGTTGTGACTGTCCATCAAAGTAATCGCCAATATCAATGAACAAAATCGATGATTGGGATTGTCATTTTCCGGAGGCTTTGGCAATCTTAATCAGAGGACAATCCATATTCCAATTATTGATATTAGCATTTACTTATGAGTGAAGAAAAACTGTTCCAAAGGATTGCTCATGAGATGTGAAAATGTCCTCATATCGAAATGAGTCTTGGGTCGATATTGTTATTGTTATTATTATATTGCTCTTCCTAGTCAATTCTTGGGCTCATTGAGAATTTATTATCAATCAGATCTTTACTCACTCTCAGGCATTTTAATTTGACATGATTGTCTAATTTTATTCCTAGTATTTTCTGCGAAGCTATAAATTATTCAAAATGAGATCCAAAAAATTCTATCCAACTTTCTATGGACCAAGAATGCAAAAGAGATCTCTCAGAAGATCATTTTTTCAACTCAACTTCCATCAATATAAGCTCTTGAAAGGTTGTTTAGACCATTATATCAGTTGAAAATTGACAGTTTTCTTCACTATTACTTGTTTGAATCGATTTCTAGGGCAATTCAATCCGATGAAAAAATAAGATGAATGCTCGATGGTCCTGCTTCAAGGTATGAGACTGTATTTGCAAAATCCTATATTTGGAGCTTTAAATTAAGCTTATTGGAATTGAAGGAAGTCAATATACTTGAATGAGGATCAAAATGAAATAGTATGAATAGCTCCGTTTTAGATATGTATTTGTCTCTTAATTCTTTGATACTCAACCCATCCAACTGATTCAACTTCGATGTGTATATGGATCAAGATTCACTCTTTTCAGCAGTTACAGTAGGGAATAACAAGATTTTTATACGATTCGAGCATGAACCAGAAGCTAATCTTGAATTGGAAATCTGAGATCAAGATAAATCCATCAAAATCATAGAAACCAGCTCCCGGGCTTGTAAGTTTGAAATATTGTTCACATATCGCTTCACCTTTACCACTTCTGCTTCTGACCTCCTTATTCCTGGAAAAAATGAGTTTTCTTCTTCACATGAAGATTTTTCATCCAGTTTTTCCTGGATGAGGTCTAGTTATCAGTCTAGATGTATATTTGCGATATTGTGGTCCATCATGATCCTCATAGATATTTTGGCCATTCTCTTGGTAGAGAAAATCTCTGAATTTGTTGGTGAATTTTTAGGATTTTTAGGATTTTTGATCGCTAGATTGATGAAAGAAATTCGGAACTAACTACTGTATAAGATTTGAAAAGTTTCCTGTGGCAAATCAATTTGTAGCAGTATCACAGGAATCGATATACGAAAAATTATTTCAAAAAAAATTGAACACTTAATCAATCAATAAAACTGGTGCCTTAAAAAAGTGTTACAATTCAGCTCCATGGTGTGGAAAAATAGTATCAGATTCAATATAATTTAATCTAATTTTTTTTATTTTTCTTCCTTTACAGTTGCACCCGTAATATGGCCTCAAAATAACAAAGTTGGTGCACCATTGGATGGTGTAGCTCAATTAACATGTACAGTAGATGCCTATCCTAATCCAACCATACTGTGGCTTCGAGCGAGCGATAATCAAGTGATCGAAGAAAGTTCCAAGTATTCACTTTCATCCTCAAAAATTGGTATCTTCAAGCACGAAGCACGTCTCATCATCAAAAAGATACAGTCAAGTGATTTTGGTGGATACATTTGTGTTGCAAAATATATTTTGAATGAAGCATCGGCAAAAATTGCTCTTTATGAAGTGCCAAGACCTCCAACTCGAGCTACTCCGAAAAAGAATTCAAATCGAGGTAAAAAAATTGAATCCAACAACAAATCAGAGTCGAAAAGCAAGCATGAAATTAAAAAAGAAAATGAAAGAGGTAAGTATTTTTTTATCTGCAAAAAAATTTTTTTGATTGACTAAAAAATTATCTCATTTTTTTCTTTCTCTAGAAAAATTGAACATAGCATCATCACTATTGACTGATTTTTTCCAAGATAATTCACCGGCTCAGAATGTGGCTCAATCGAGCGATACTCATATTAATTCGAATAATCTGGATGATATTGAAGATACAAATTCTGCAGCCTATCGAAGCTCAAGTTTTTCTTCCAATTTATTGATTTTGTTTTCATGTGGTGTTGTAATTTGTGTTTCTAGATTGCTTGAATTTTATAATCAACACATGACTGTATATTTTTTCACCAATTAATCCTCACACACACACAAACTTACAATTTACAGTTGTTTTTATTGCAGAATTTCTTATCAATTCATTCCATCAATTCAGGATCGCTGAATTTTTTCTCTTCCGATCAGTCATCAAAACTTCATCACAACATTCTCCCAAGACAATCTGAATTTTTTGAACTAAATCTAATTTGCATGAGAAAAGTTTCCAAGAAAGAATACGAAGTTTTTCCCATTCTTTATAACAGGACACATTCATTATTATTTTCCGTAAGACTATAAGAAAAATTTGTATTATTTGTTTGTCATTCTTGGGAAAATAATTGGCATGTAATTAAGATTGGATAATTTATCAACAACAAAAGAATTTTACAACTATATGAATAAATTTTTCTCTTCTCTCAACAATCCGATTATGAGCTGATCAATTGGATTATGTAAATGAATGTAAATGTATTCCAATAATCATTTTGATTCCGATCCTAATCGGGTTCGGATGGTGACCCTAGTGAATATTTTCTCATTTTTTTCCCTCAATATTCGTTCTTTTGTATCATTTCATCTGTTAGTCTGCTGCCCATTAATACTGGGTATCAGACAAGATGAAACCCTCTATTATCATGAACGGCCGATTGGTGAACCCTTTTTTCCTGGTGAACCTGGTCGATTGGAGAGAGTGCCGGTAAAGGATGCCCAAGTGGATCTGAAATTAATCAAAGAGAGAGCTGATGAATTGAAGAATCAACTTGCCCTGAAAGAGAATTCAACCACATCAACCCAGGCGAAAGAGAATACAATGTCCGATCCGTATGCTGAAATGGTCAATAGGCTGCCAAAATTTTATAATACAACATTTTCCCCTGAAACCCTACGAAATGCACACAAAATTTTACCCGAATTTTATAAATACTTCAAAAATCTAGGCAAACAACCTGTATCAGATAATGATACAATCGCAGGTATAATCATGAATTCAACCATCCTTTCTGGTGGTAATCATTTAGAACCACGATTGCCGTACGAAGGTGATGTCCATCATCCGGAAACATCTTCCATCGACAATGTCCATCCGGCAATCGAGAGACGTGAAGATACGCGTCGAAGTGTCCACGAAACTTCTGACCATCCAACAACATCGCCAACAACCTCTGATCATCCATCGTCTTCGGATCCTGAGATTGAAACGAATGCTAACAAAGTTCCAAGAGCAAGAATTCAGCCCATCGTTACATCTGATTCAACCATGGAAGATTCCAGTATTATCACAACCATGGCACCGGATGCCTCATCGACTAACCCAGACAACACTCATGAAACATCCGATTCTCATGATCAACACTCAACAGCTGATGTATCTACTACCGATGCAACGATGAGCCCTAAACCGTTGGTAAGGAAAGATTCAAGTAAGAAAAGTAACGTACCGGAAGTTTCAACTGAGAACACTCATGATTCTTCCGATAATCATGAGAAAGGTTCAAGTGATACCGATGGAACATCAACAACTATCTCTAGCTCAAAGTTGGTCGATTTTCGAAGAGATAGCCTAATTAAAAAAGTAACAATAGCTGAGGTTCTTCCCAAAATTGGTGCAAATAACGGTAGTCTTGATCCACCGGCCACCAATCAATCAGAGAAAAAAGCATCATCAAATATTTTCTCTTCCCCTGGTGAATCGATTACACCGTCAACAGTAAAATCTTCCACCGGTTCCCGGAAAGAAGCATCCCAAAAAGTGGCATCAACACCGACAACACTGATACCAGTGGTCCGGGGACGAGGTCCTGGTCTGGTAAATGAGAGCAAGACAACCAGAGGACCGGGAAGATTTTCGGCAACACGTGGGTCCACAAGATCTTGGCGTTCTCGAGCCATTCGCACAGCTCAGCCTCCGAGTCTCTCTCTCTTCTTCTCTCTCCCAGTCAGCATCTTGCTCCTATCGGTTGCACTCTCATTTTAGACCTAGCATCACAGTCCTTGAGTGTTTCTCTCTCTCTCTCTCAAGTGTAAGTGAATATTCTTCTCCTTCTTCTTCTTCCTCTTGTATCCAGCATCTTCATCCCTAATGTATACCTCCTTATCCCAATATATAGCTATATATTTAATCAATGAAACCTCTTCTAGTTTTAATTAAATTTTTTTCTCTTCCACTCTTGTATTCAAATGAAAAAAATGATACTCACACTCATTTATCACTATGATCAAGTGTATGGGCTTCGTCTGTGAGTATTTGAGTGTAGGTTAAAGCTCATTTCACTTTTTCTTTCGCGATCTCATCTTGAATATGTACAAATGTTGTTACAATTTAAGTGACACATTTTGATTCGAAACTTTCGGATACATCGAATCATTGTGTATGTGTGTCTCTGTGTGTGAATCAAAGTTGAAAGTGTGAAGAAATAAAAAATGAGAAATTATTTATTTTCTACTTTGTTTTTGATCATATTCAAAGTTTTGTTGATAACTTGTGTCCCTCTGGATGCTCATGATCCACCAGCCTCATCCAACAATTTCCATGATTCCCATTCAAAATCACCGACATCGTCTTTCAGTGATCGAACTCACAGCCAGCATCAGCATCATCATCATGATGGACAACATGATGATACAAATTTTTTTCGAACACCATCACGTTCATCCGCATCACCACACCATCATCATCATCAGACCAGTCGACATGCTCGACGAAGTCGAACTTCACGAGCGGCAACCGCTCGACCAGAGCGCCTATGGGATTATGGTGTGATTCCGTATGAGATAGAAAGTAATTTTAGTGGTGAACACAAGGCACTATTTAAGCAAGCCATGAGACATTGGGAAAATTATACATGTATACAATTTGTGGAACGTACACCTGAGCATCCGAATTATATTGTGTTCACCGAGCGGCCGTGTGGATGCTGTTCATTCGTGGGCAAACGAGGCAATGGTCCTCAGGCCATATCTTTGGGCAAAAATTGTGACAAATTTGGAATTGTGGTACATGAATTGGGCCATGTGGTGGGCTTTTGGCATGAACACACACGGCCAGATAGAGATAAGCATGTGGAAATAATCAATAATAACATTATGACCGGACAAGAGTATAATTTTAACAAATTGTCTGATGAAGAAGTTAATTCACTAGGATTAACGTATGATTTTGATTCTATTATGCATTATGCACGTAACACTTTTTCAAAATCAACCTACTTAGACACCATATTACCACAAGATGATGTGAGTCGTAAAAAGCCACCCGAAATTGGACAGCGTATACGTTTATCTGAGGGTGATATATCGCAAACTAATCTACTCTACAGATGTCCCAAGTGTGGACGAACTCTTCAAAAGCCTTCTGATACATTCGAATCACCAAACTTTCCACTGCCATACAATCGGTCAACCATGGTGGTTGATAATTGTGAATGGCGAATCACTGCCACTCCTGGTGAACGTATATCTCTCAACATAACGGATATTGATGTGTTTCAAGCGAATGATTGTGATGATAGTTATATTGAAATTAGAGATGGCTATTGGATCAAGTCACCATTGATTGCCAAAGTGTGCGGAACAAAACAGCCACCAATCATGATGTCCACTGGTTATCGACTTTTGGTAACTTTTAGATCAACAATTCGCCAACAAAATCATCGAGGATTTCGTGCCCAATATGAAGGTAAACGTTCCGTTAAGTTTTGTGTGTTTCATTTTCTGTGCATCATTTCCATTCGACTCCTTGTTTCACAATCAGGATGAAAATTTAGGTTGGAATATTAATTATTTCATTTGCATATTATCTCTCTCTTGGATAGCAATCTGTGGAGGAGATATTAGTAAGGAAGAAGGGATACTCCAGAGTCCAAGTTATCCTGAAGATTATTTGCCCAACAAAGAGTGTATATGGCGTGTACGAGTTCCGGAAAAGTATCAAGTAGCTTTAAAATTTCAATCATTTGAGATTGAAGGACATGATAATTGTGTGTATGATTATCTGGAGATTCGTGATGGTGATACACCGACATCAACGTTGTTGGGCAAATTTTGTGGCCACAAAGTACCAGACGATATTCGATCAACTTCCAATCGGATGTTCATCAAATTTGTATCCGATTCATCAGTCCAGAAGCCTGGATTCTCACTGAACTTTATCAAAGAATTCGATGAATGCTCCAGTAAAGATCATGGATGTGATCATGAGTGTGTCAATACTTTGGGTGGATATCGGTGTGAGTGTCGAATAGGCTATGAACTTCATTCTGATGGTAAGACTTGTGAAAATGCTTGTGGTGGTGTAATTGAATCAATCGGTGGTACAATCAAGAGTCCATCGTTTCCAGATCATTATCCACCAAACAAAAATTGTATCTGGGAAATTATTGCTCCACCAAAGTTTCGAATCACTCTCAATTTCACTCATTTCGATTTGGAAGGCAATAACGTGAGTTAAAAAGTTTCTTTCATTTTCCATCAAAATTTCTTGTATCTTTTTCGTCTCATTTCTCAACATGTGAGAACTTTTTTCTTTCATCTCTTCAACTTTTTTTTCATGATACTCAGCAAGATTGTGAATATGATCGAATTGAGATCAAAAGTAAAAAGTGGGAAGGTGAATTTTATCGACATGGTGTATTCTGTGGTCCAACTACTCCTCCTCTCATCACATCGATGGGCAGCAGTCTTCGAGTTGAATTTACAACCGATAATAATGTGCAAAAAAGTGGTTTCTCAGCAGTTTTTATTTCCGGTAAGAAATAATTTTAATTATCTTATTTCTGCACCAATGTGCATACTAGACTGAAATTTACAGTGGATATGGTGTGAATATACACCTACATAGGAAAATCATCAATTTGACTGCTTGATGATGAGAATAAAATTAGGGATGAGAGCATCATTAAAGACTTTGTGAGGTGGAAGAATTTGAATCTGTTTGACTTTCCGTTTCCGTTTCATGGTAAATTTCAAACAGTTCTTGCACTATGGTCACAATTTTTCTCATACTAGGCCTAAATGAGGGATTATCGTGCCATGAGAGTGACATCAGCTTAAGTAAAACTGGATCAGCTCCATCCGGCAATGGTAGTCGTTTACCATTACAAACACTGAACATAATCTGCGCTGATTCCATTCCTTTGTATGGCTCTTGACGAGTGATCACTTCCCAAAGTAAAACAGTCCAACTGTACACATCACACTTTTCAGTGTAGTCAGTAGTTTGAAAAACTTCTGGAGCCATATAAGCTATGGTGCCCAGGCCATAGGAAACTTGACCGCCAACTCTTCGCAGGGTTCCGAAGTCACATAGCTTGACCGTTCGCCCTCCATCGAACAGAAGTAGACTGTAGTAAAGAAAGCAAGCCGAAAAAAGAAGAAGCATCAGCAAACATATTCCAGAGATGAAGAGGGAAGAGAGAGAGAGAGAGAGAAAAGAAGAGAAAAATGCTATCAATTTTGACTTAAATGAGGCAAATATGAAGACGACTTACTTTGCGGGCTTCAAGTCACGGTGCATCATTGGCCTGGGTTTAAGGGAATGTAGATACGCCAGAGCGCTCGCAGCTTGAAGACACCAACCGATAGCATGGCCTAGTGAATAGTGTACATCCATTTGAACATGTAATATTTGATGGAGAGAGCCGATTTCAGAGTATTCCATCACCAGTGATTCTTCTGGTCCTATTCCGATAAATTTTATGATGTTCGGATGGCTGAGTGATATGAGATTCTCGATTTCATCGAGTAGACATTCTTTTGAATGAAAATATTTCACTGCCACAGCTTTTCCTTCGAGAAGTTCTTTTTTCACTATTCCATAAGATCCTCTGCCACATGACTTGCAGAGGAGAAAAGAAGAGAAAATGTTTGAAAACTTGCGAAAAAATGACTGACTTCATGATGAAAACATTCAGAATCAAAACAAACAGTAGTAGTTGAGAGAAAAGTTCATTTACCTCGAGAAATCTCAGCTGATTCTCTTCGATCTTGACAACCATCGATCCTGAATCACTTTTCGACGAATCAAACAGATCAGATGCATGATACTCGTATGACTCGATGTGTCCAAAACGGGCCATTGTAGTAATATCTGTGTGAATTTCAATGTTCATTCACTCAAGCTAAAATATTATTGCAAATCACTAACAATAGCTCAACTATCTAACTAACTCTTTGTTCCCTCCTCTGTGAGCCTCTGTTCAAATTTAAGATAGGTCACTCCCCCCCCTGTCCCTCCCGTTAGACCCATGTGATTAGATCTCGGCCCTGATTGGCCATAATAATCAAGCCAAGTGACCTCAAACAAAAAGTAGTTTAATTCAGTTGAACTACTCTTTGACCCCGACTATATTGGTACTGTTCTTGGAAGTGACCTAGAGCAATTGAAACGATATCACTTGACTGATTCTTGTGATCACTATCTCATTGAGAGAGCGAAAAGCGGCTTCTTCAAGAGTAAAGAGAAATATTATCATTGAGATGATTTTACTCTCTCTGGATTGCGAAAATTTGATCCATCCATTCTAACTTTTTCTGTCCTATGTTCAATTTACATTGCAATGACATACATTTTTCCTACTCTCTCTCTCCTAAACTCTGGAAGCTGAATACATCTTCCATCTTTCATCTTTCACTCTCCTGGATGATGAAAAGTTGTCCATCGGCCGTTCGGTTATTGCTCTCTGTCTCATCATCCTCGATGGATCATCCAGCAAGATATCTTGTATGCGTATTCATCCTCCTCTTGATGATCTGCTGACTGTGTGTATATGTACATGAATGTCTCTCTAGTACTGGCCATCATTCAGATTGACTGTGTGTGTATGTGTGTGCAAACTCTGGTTATAGTTACAGTTCAGGAAGTGGATCCAGTGGAAGGAAATGAAGAACGAGATTCATAATGTGAAGATTAGAGGAATGAATGAAGAATATTACTTACAAAACTTGCAGAGGAGCTCACAATGAATAGAATTATCTTGTTAGCAGATCGTGTAAATGGTCATCATCGATGAAAAGAGACTCCATAGATGATGCTTTTTTTCCCATTCACCATCACTATATATGTGTATGAGTGTGAATCATGAAGTCACTGTGTATGCATGTAGTCGTGATAGGAGAATCGAAAAAGCCTCGTGCTGCTGGTTCTAATCTTATTTCCGATTTTTTTTCTCTCTGTCGCACTTTTATTCTGATTATGAAAGGAAGATGGAGAGAAAGAGAGTCAGAATATAGTGTGCAGTGAAAAAAGCTATATTTCCTCATATTCGCCTTGTATTCGTGGCTTGTTGGATTATTGATCTTACTTCATACTCTTTGAGAAGATGCTTGATCCTTCCTTTTCTTTTCTTCTTGATCCTCGAACCAATTTTTGAGACCTTTTAAAAAGAATCAATTAGTTCGCTAAGCTTCATGTTACACATTGACTGTTGGATTTCTTCTTCTTCTTTTCTCCTCTTCGAGACTTAGTGGAGAGCTTTTCTGTGTCCTTTCGAAAGATTATGGTTCAAGCATCAATTCATGTGGAAAAAAAATGATTAAATTGAGACGCTTCGAATGGATTGAAACATAAGAGCAGATCAGAAATGTTTGCAATAAAGTGGAAGAAAACTTCTTGTTAGTAGAGTCTTTTCCTGATTCGAAGCATTTTTTCTTCCTCTTTCTCATTTTTTATCCATGGAATCAGGTCAGAACTTTATCAATGTATGTTCCATGGAATTATCCAGTTTCCAGAGTAATTTTCAAAATGCTGGAGAGCTAAAGAGATCATTTTCAAAGATAGAACATATTTTCGAGTAACGAACTCGCATTCTAAGGAATCATAAGGGTTTTGGACCAGAAAGTTATTCTAATTGTCGTTTCTGCTAGGAAGACAGTGAACTTGCTTTTGTTGGATGAGATTCAGAATTTGGTAGCATGAGAAGGGAGCAAAAAAGAAAGAGAAACCAGGAAAAATTCATTTTAACATTGTCATTCTTTCAGCTTATGTTGATATCTTGTGCAATTCGCAGCTATTCACTTCATCACTCGATGACATAAATCACGTCAATGATCATGAGCCTCCGAATTAACACCAGTAGTAATAAGCCAAGTTGAGAGAAATGAAGAAGAGATGAAAGTAAAAACTTTCAATGCATGAAACTCTTTACTTAGAATAGCTTTCCAACATCATCGAATCAGTATACAACGAGCTAACTTTTTTATCTCAAATATCTCATTCCACTACATTGTCTTTCCTAATTTGAGCTCTCTTATTTTGAGAGCAAAAAACTCTATTGAATGCAACCCAACTTTCCGTTCTACCAGCTCTCAGTTTCGCAATTCTGCTATAGAGGAATCATTTTTCTTGGAGCATTATTATTATTGTCAAAAAGGCCAATTAGAATCATATCCAATGATCTGTTAGAATAACTGATGAAGTAAGGAGGACGATCTGTTTTCAAAATTCGATTTAGAACTACAATTGATGCAAAAAATTGAATAACTATCTCTCTCTCTCTCTTTCCACTAATTTCACAGATAAGGACGAATGTTCAGTCAATAATGGTGGCTGTCAACATATATGTAAGAACACGATTGGATCATACAAGTGTGCTTGTCACAGTGGATTCGTTCTTCATGAGAATGGACATGACTGTAAGGAAGGCAGTTGTACCCATCAGATTCAATCAACGTCCAGTGTTGAATCTATTGTGAGTCCAAATTATCCGGAACCTTATCCAAATCGAAAAGATTGCACATGGCTATTCTCAACTACTGCTGGTCATCGCATCAAATTAAACTATGATGACTTTGAATTAGAATCACATCCTGATTGTGCCTACGATTATACTGCCATTTATGATGGTTCCTCAGCAGAAAATGCCAGTTTAGGCAAATTTTGTGGAAGTAAGCTTCCCCAGCCACTCGTATCATCAACTAGTCGAATGTTTATGATATTCAAATCAGACTCTTCAGTTCAAAGAAAAGGTTTTAAAGCAATTCACAGCACAGGTAAGTAAACGTCTGTGCATAAAAATATTTTTTTAGACTAACATTATGCCTCCATGCAATTAACATTGAATCAGCTCCAGTAAGTAAACGAGATAATTTGGCAGAGATATATTTCATGGATGGAAAGAGAGAATATCTTTCTCTCTCTCTCTCTCTCTCTCTCTCTCTCTCTCTCTCTCTCTCTCTCTCTCTCTCTCTCTCGACGACTCACAGAGCATTAATTACACGACGGAAATGCTTGTCCGGATGTTGAGAAAGTATCTTGAAACTTTCAAGAGCGACATGAGAACTAGTGAAGACCGAAAGAGACCAGGGGACCAGAGAGAGAGAGAGAGAGAGAGAGAGAGAGAGAGAGAGAGAGAGAGAGAGAGAGAGAGAGAGAGAGAAGTGAAAAATCTCTGAAAAACTGGCCACTTGTGACAGAGGGTGAGAGAAGAGAAGAGAATTGCTGGAAATTTTTAAGCCTGATATTCGTCAGTGGAGATGAGTGAAGACAACCACTCAGCATCTTCGCTCCACTGTTTTGCATCCATCCTTTTTAGCCCATGGAGAGATAGATAGTGGAGAAGAAAGAGTAACTCATTCTTTTGTGACATTCCTTCATGCTCTTGACTGTGGGAGAAGAATGTTTGGTGTACTATGTTGAAATTCATCAGTTTGAAAGTGGATAAATTTTGGCCTGGCAAGATCTGTAGTAGAAGAAATAGAGAAAGTGAGAGAAGTTCTATGTTTAGAAACTTCCGGGGAGAAAATGAAGCAAAAAAGATGAGCTTTGGCCAGGGAAGGCTAACAAGGAGGAGAGAGAGAGATGAAAAAGATGAGGGCGAGATGGCTTGCCCTGAGGGTGCCAAAGACTTGCAGAATCACTTTCACTTGCTAAGTGAGACACATTACATTATCCGTTAACCGAAATCATTTAGTATTGTACAAATGGATTTAGTGTGTATTTTGTCTGAGATTCAGGCTTTTATTCTATAAATATTAACTCTATGTCGACTGATCACCGCTCCAGGGCAATTGCAGCTTACAACTAATGAAGTATGGTGTGGCTCCATTTGGATACAATTAAATGAATCATCTTTAACGTTGCTTGGTGAAATATATCTATACACACATGTACATGTATTTCATGGTCTATTTCCTATTGTTCGGTTGTTGATTATTCATAAGATTGGGAAAAACAGAGAGAGCAGGAAGCAAATTAACAGGAAGAAATGGAGACGTGGGTATGAGCATCATTGGCATTCGCATGATACACATGAACATCATCCGCCTAAAGTTCTCATCATATTGAGTATCATCATTTTGAATCATTTTGATTCGAGATTTTCGTGATCGTTTCCCTGGCTTCAATGGTACATTTTGCATCTGTGGCAATACTTTGTTTCCATATTGATCATCAAGTTTGCATCGTTTCAATGGCGGTTGCCGTTGTTGCTGCTGTGGCTGTGGTACCGGTATTGATGAGAATGATAATGACGATGGCAATGATGGAGTTAAATCATCAAGTTGAACTTCTAACAATGACCATGGTGCTGGAGCTTCACGATGAATACTCAAATGTGACATCATGAAATCGAAACGCTCAAATCCTAATGAACACACGGGACACTTGTGGGAAAATTTTGGTAACACATGACTTCGATAGTGATTGATTAGATTAACTTTGGTGAAACTTTTATACTGGCACATTTTACACTTGAATATTTGATGTTGACCACCACGATTGGTGGCCACTAATTTGGAAAGTATGGGACAATCGTTCTCATAGTGTAGCGAGAAGCTATAATCTGAACAAAACGACACCATTTTGAGGAAGCTCGTCAGAGGAAGAAGAGACTAATGAACACCAACAATTAAATTGATTCGTATCAATTACTGATCATCTAAACTTCGCTAACCAAAGACAAAGATTTTCAATCAAAATCTTGGGATCACATAAACTTTTGTCTCAAAACAGAGGGATTATAAAAGTTGAGCGCAAAATCAAAAAACGAAACAAAAAAAAACGAAAACACATCAACTTGAACACTTACTCAAGTGAAAAATTTCGAAAAAATTTTTTTTCCTTCTTTTATAGAATCCTTTGATTTTTTGGGCGCGAAAAAAAAGTAGAATATTGATAAGAAAATATGTAAACAATCGAGTGATGTTTGAGTTTGAATTTCAAACTTTGAAATTTTTATCAGCATGACTGTTTATTTGGGTGATTTATGGTTCATGGTGTGAAGTGATTGTGATTACGATTATGATAAACTAATTGTTTTCTGATACGTCGTCTGATTGATGGACAAGTTATGGAGTGGTGTTACGTTGGGAGAAAAAGATTTATGAAGATTTGATATTCTATCGTATTTTGATTGACTTTTCATTTTTCGTCAAGATTAGGGTTCTTTGAGCTATATTACTGTGTTCCTTTTTGACTTTTTTCTTTCTTTCTCTATTTTTCGAACAGTTTGCGGTGGAACTCTACAAGCAACGACGAATGCGGAAAAATTTTATTCCCATGCAAAGTATGGTGACTCTGATTATGATAAGAAAGAAGATTGCACTTGGGTGATCAAAGGACCATCAAAACATCGAGTTCGATTACGATTTTTGACCTTCGAATTGGAACCTGAACACGATTGTACCTATGATTTTGTGGAGATCTATGATGGTGATGAGTCTTCTAATCATCTGTATGGCAGATACTGTGGAAATAATGTGAGTTGAAGTTCTTCTGAGCTTCTGTGTTCGAAGGCTTTTACATTGTATTTATCGTACATTATAGATGCTTTGCTTGACAATCAGTCTTATAGTTGTGACACAAATTTAATTCAGTTTTCCATTTACTTTGATTGAAACAGCTTCCTCCCGAAGTGCTGTCTACTGGTGAATCATTGCGATTGCGATTCCATTCTGATGATACACTGCAGGCTAAAGGTTTCTCTGTTATTTATGTAGCCTTAGATGCCAATGAGGATGGGCAAATCATCGAAAAACCCCAAAATTTTCGCCAGCGAACAAGTTATCGACGAAATCGATGGACTGGTCGCAATCGTTTGCGTGGAAACAATCTTCATTCCGGATGATTTATAGAGATGGTCAATCGACCAATTAAAAACACTATTGTGATCCTTCCGACTCGGGTTTTCCTCTCAATCAATTGATCATCATCATATCATCCATCACAATTTTGAGAATCTCTTTTTTCTTCCTTTCCCTTCATTCTCTATTCATTATGAATACTTTTTTGAATGTGCATTATTGCTATGTACTTTTATTGACTCATTACCGAGACCTATCCTATCATTCATCAGACAGAGAATGAATGCCCATCTTTGTGTCCTGTGATACCATCAACAGTTAGAGTTCCCATCTGTATCTGGGACTAAATTTAAGTTAATCACAATTCAAAAGTATAGAGAATTTCTTCTCATGGAAAGTTTCCACTGGATTAAGGAAATAGATATGTCATTATCCTGAAGAGTTTCGTACGATAAGATGGAAGACATCTATGGAATGTGAACTCAAAATCAGCTAACGAGTTGGCACTGATAAACCTTTTTTCGAAAAAGAAAGTGAAGATAAATCGCTGACTTTTAGATCTTTCTCTCTCGCTTGTTATATTCTGAGTACCAAATTTCTCAAAGAATTCAATCCTTTATATGCTGTCCAACAAAACTACCAGAAAAATGAGAGAGATAATGAATTTCAAGCTTTTCAGCTCTAGTATACAAACATTCATGGAATGGATCCTCTTAACTAGGCTACTTCATGATGAGACTTTCCATCCTTTTTTCTCATCTTATCAATCCAGATTCCCATAGAAAATTCAAGTCTCTCTCGTCTCGTTAAGTTTGTGAACAACTCTCGAGAAAGGAATTCTGATTGGCAATAAATTTGATAGGATCATCAGATGCAAAATTGTAGGCTGCTTCATCTTTTTTTGAGAGTGAAAATTGAGAAAAGATGAAAAAGATGAAGTAGTGATGATGATCCAATTTTATGGGCTGTGGATGAGATGATTTTCAGCACTCCTTTTCATGAGGAGGGGGAGTTGAAAAATAATAGGAGAAAAAAGTGGATGAGTATATATAAGTATGCGGCAAAATCTTATCGTGCCGATGTTATTTTAACTCCCTCTTAATGCAACCTGTTTGCTGGTCGGCAAAACGATTTTCTCGAAACCTAAATCACCGAAAATAAAACTGGTTAATTGAGTCAATAATTAAGAGCATGTAGACCACGCACTGGAAACTGGGAGGAAAAAGATGATCCAGAATGAGATGAGTTGATCATGATGGAGAAGAGAGAGAGAGAAAGAGATGAAAGGAGGCAAGAAGAAGAAAGAGAGAGCCTATTGAGATGGAGAGCTAATTACAGGCTGTCTTAACATCATCATCAGATTCTTCTTCTTCTTCTTCTTGATCATCATCTTCTTTTTCATCTCAATGGAGGATAGAGAAAGAGAGAAGACCTGATGAAGTGACATGCCAAGGAAACTTCTCTCTATCTCTTCTTCAGTTCTTCTCATCTCTTTCATAGTTGTTGGTAGTCAGAAAAATTTTTCTCCATCATCAGATCGATGAATGATGGGCATCATTGGCATGATTCGTTTTCATTGATTAATCGATTAATAGTGCTGTGTCTGTTGATTAGTTGATTGTGCCTGATGAATAGAATGTGATTAAATGATTAATGTGTTTGTGATAAGAATAAACATCAAGAAAAACGAAAAACGAATACACGTGTTTCTAGCTCTTGCTGCCTTGTACCTTCAAAATGGCGTACAAAGTAGGATTTGTCAATGCTTTCAAGAGAAGAGGTGCATTGATGGCTGCAATTTGTGGGCTTGATACCTCACCTAATTGGATTCTGGGAGTTGATGAACTGAATGCTGTCGATCTGGCCGAGGTTGTATTAGAGGAAAGTTGGAACTTCTTTACTAGCAAAGGTAAAGCCTCTTTCATCCAATTTTCGGCCTTAAATTCAGGCTCGTCTGCAGAGGTGAGGTAACATTGTCATGCTTTCGAGTTCATTCACATCATCCCACTCATGAGTCTATTGTTTCAAACCTGATTCCCGAGAATCGAAATGACTTTCCAACCTGCTAGCCACAATTCTAAGAAGGAACATTCACACTCACACACATACCGTGTTCAAAATACAAAATACATCACAACCAGAAAAACGAATACACGTGTTTCTAGCTCTTGCTGCCTTGCACCTTCAAAATGGCATACAAAATAGGATTTGTCAATGCTTTCAAAAGAAGAAGTGCATTGATGACTGCAATTTGTGAGCTTAATACCTCACCTAATTGGATTCTAGGAGTTAATGAACTGAATGCTATCGATCTGGCCGAGGTTATATTAGAAGAAAGTTGGAACTTCTTTACTAGCAAAGGTAAAGGTAAAGCTTCAATTCTCTGTTCATCCCCAGGATGGAAGGTCGTTTGGCTTCCTGAAGAATATAATATAATATCAATAAGGAAGCATTTTCTTGATCGTGATATTATACTCACCTGTGTATATATCAGCCCGACGACTTCAATGTTGGACAGAAAATGATGTTTACCACGAAAAAGTTGAAACTTACCTCCCACTCTTACCTTTAACTTTTTACTGTTCTTTTGCTCACTATGAGAAATTTTCATGAATAATCGGGACAGAAGGGACAAGGTGCTAACACATCATTAGCCCATTCTGATCCAGGTTTTTTCACAAACTGTAAAACAACCCTCTTTCCTCTTCGCTTAGGCGACAATAAAACCATCTCAACGAAATTCATCTTATCCGATCATAAGATCACTCTTTCTTTTTTCCCCTTTTCACGAATAGCCTCTTTCATCCAATTTTCGGCCTTAAATTCAGGCTCGTCTGCAGAGGTGAGGTAACATTGTCATGCTTTCGAGTTCATTCACATCATCCCACTCATGAGTCTATTGTTTCAAACCTGATTCCCGAGAATCGAAATGACTTTCCAACCTGCTAGCCACAATTCTAAGAAGGAACATTTACACTCACACACATACCGTGTTCAAAATACAAAATACATCACAACCAGAACTGGAATCCTATTTGTTCACTCATAATCATGAGGATTGAAAAATCTCACAGATTCGTCAACGAAACGTGACCCCCGAGCATCACAGGGATTCCATTTCAGAGAGAGAGAGAGAGAGAGAGAGAGAGAGAGAGAGAGAGAAAGAGAGAGAGAGAGAGAAAGAGAAGAATCAATCTGTAATTCAAATATTTTAACAACTTTTCCAATAGACTGCAAACAATAATCGATATTCAACTGTGCAAAAAAGAAAAAGAATTCTAGCTCGCTATTCACTGACACAAAATTGTTTACTTACCTATACTTAAAAGTAAGCAACAACAAAGTTTCAAATAAAATGCGGAAACAGTGAACAACATTCAAGAGGAAGATGGAAAGATGAAAGAGAGAGAGAGAGAGTGAAGACCTTGAAAGTGGGATGCTGGCAAATAATCGTAAATCATTTAGTCCATCAGAATTTGGCCTCCCAGATAAGGGGGTGGAAAGCGTATTTAGAGCTTGATGAATGGTTCAATTGACAAGTGTCTAGTCAATATGATTAATTGAACAGTAGACATTATTAGATGAGTCGATGAAAGGGATTCCAGGGTGATAGGGAGGAGTTTGACAGTTCCTGAAATGTTCACCATTCAGTATAGTGTGTTTGTAAGACTGAAGCAAAATATATATTGAGAACGAGAGAAGCAATGGTAAATGGTATACAGAGAGAACACATTGTGATCTCGTGATGGTGGTAGTAGTGGTAGTAGAGGTAGCGTGAAGATAGGAGGAAGAGAAAAAATAATTCCAGTCATAATGACTTTTTCTCTCAATGAGAGGAAGTGTATGTATATATGAATGATAATAATAATAAATTTGATGCTCAATAAATATTGCCAGATTCACTTGACTCTTTGGTGTCCCAGGTTAGCACATTTTCGAAACATGAAATACAAAACGGTCCATGACCGCATGAATTAAAGGCAGTGACATCCGCACAATAGATGAATTTTGGCTTTAAACCTTTGATTATGTAAGGACTTCTGGCACTAAAAGTTCGCTGACCAAAATCGCGATTTCGACGCCTATAAAGGAAGTGGAAGAAATCCAATTAATGGTTCGCTAATTGGATAGCTTGAAATGAGACTTAAATGAACATACTCAATTGTGCTGTTCACACCGAATCGAAGTCCCCAATAATATACTGAGAAACCTGTCACAGTGCCCGGCTCATTGGGATCAGTGATACCGAGAACGATCGCCGTTTTGGTGACCGCTTTAACCCAAACGTATGGAGCATATCTGGGCACACGACAATCTTCCGGTGTCCAATCGAAAAGACTTTCCTCCTCTGTTGGAGAGAATGATTTTTCAAGAACTTATCGATGATTATGGTCAGAATCTAGGAATAAAAAATCGAATTTTGCTTCCAGAGAGGAAAGGGAAACCTTTTTCATGGCTTACCTTTAAATGCGCCCATCAGAGTGGCTCCAATTATTGTACAAGTTAACACAATCAAAACGATGATATAAATTTTCATGATAAAATGACAAGTGAATCAAATTCGATGATAACGATGAATGATAACGAAGATAATGTAATACCAAAAAGTTCACATCTACAATTTTTTTTCTTCTTCTTTCCTATTCGAAGTAGTAACAAATTAAGATCAATAAATTGTGAGTGTGTCAGTGAGAGTGTGTATAGCGAACAAGGATCAAAGCACGAATTCGAACTCAATGATATTCAAGAGACGGTAAGTGATAGTAATCATGGCCATGATGATGATCAGAGGGATCCGGCCCGGAATCCATAGAAGTTGAGAGAGAGAGAGAGGAAGGAGTGAGAAGTTCTCTCACTGAGAGAAAGAAGCATCAGAAAAAAAAAATCAGAAAGATGTTAGCAAGAGAGAAAGAGAGAGAAAGAGGAGGGGAAAATATAAAGTAAAGGGAAAAGTTTGCTGAGAGGGAGATAGAAGAATGAAAAGAGTAGTTGAAACAACATTTCCATACAATCTCTTACTTCGGCCTCTTTTTGGCCAATTTTGATTAAAATTTCATCACTCGCTGGGCACGAAAGACATTCTTCATCGGTACGCTTCTCTTCTTTTTTTTCGAAGTATCTCTTAGGTACAGTAGCACAGTGAAGATATTGTTGAAGGCGCGAGCGGGTCGAACCCCTCCCTTAAAGCTTACACTTAGGGTTAGCCGACAAAAGAAACTGGTCTGGCAACTTGGGCAGACCATGGGCATTATCAAGATAATAATAAAGCCATACATGGACAATTCAGATCTTTTGACCACTTTTATTGAGGAGCCTGTGATCTGTGTGTGTATCAACCGTAGCAGTAGTAGAAGTAGTAGTAGTAGTATATCACCAGTAATGAGAAGATAAAAATGCTTAGAAGAGTAGGAGATAGTATTATATAAAGTTCATGGAATGATTATTGTAATCATACGACCTCTCCGACAGGTTGTGACTTTACTTCGGATTGAACAGGCTCAGAGAATTCGACGGTGTCGATTGGACAGAACTGGTCATTGTTCTTTTTGGATTGTTCACTGGAAGCTTTGAGATAGCCAGAGATCATATTCTTGAAAAGTTTCTTTTCATCTTCTTTTTGCCTTTTGAGAGCTTGTCTACTGATAACAAGCTGATTCTTGGCTGCTTTATTTTCCGGCTCCAATTCGATAACTTTCTCGAAATCTTTGATAGCCTTTTCGTATTCACGAATGTGATAGTTACCTGTACCTCGTCTGAATAAGCCTTTGGTGTTGTTCGGATCAATTTCGAGGGCGCTCTCACAATTTTTTATTGCTTCCAAGTGCTGATTCAGTTTAAGGTGGACCATGGCGAGATTCAAGTGACCAGCCAGAAGAACATTTTTTCTCTCTTCCTTGTCCACTTTAGTGCTATCCTCCATGTCAACATCTCCTTCTTCATCTTTTGTAAAATCGTTCTTAAAGGGTCCAAGATACTTGGGAATTCTTTGGTAATGCTTCAGTGCCAAAGGGAACTTGCTTTGCTTGAAGAAATTGGAGCCTTTGTCTTTGGCAATCTTGGCTTCTTCCAACTTTTCAGCTTCGCTCATTTCCCATGTTTCTTTCATCTTTTCAAAAGATTGTAGATGCACCTCATATTCAACTTCATCATAGTCAGCAGGTAAATTGAGGTTAGCTGGTGGATTATCACCCCAAGCATAATCCTTTCTAACGAAAACATGCGCTTTCTCCCCTTTTTTCATCTTTCCAATTGCTACATCTAAACCTTCAATGACATTAGCTTCCGAGGCTTCTCCATGTACCCAAGTAACATCACGCTCCTCGAGAACAGCATCTTTAAAACGTCCGATGATATGTGTCTGGACTGTAGCACCATCGTTGGGAGTAGAATAACCTTCACCGTGACCGATAATTCGCTTTCGGACGCCTTGATCCTTTCTCTTAGTACAATCAGTCATATTCCAGTCAAATAATTCGATGTCAAATACTAGAGTTGAATTGGGAGGAATTTTGGGTGGACTGCCAGCCTCTCCATAAGCATACTCAGGCTTGAGGGTGAACTTGGCACGTTCACCACTTTTCATGGAAGCTACACCAATATCCCATCCTTTGATAACTTGTCCTTGTCCAAGGGAAAATGAGAACGGCTCATCCCGTTCCCGAGACGAGTCAAAAACAGTTCCATCAAGTAGAGTTCCAGTGTAATGAACAATCACTTTATCTCCAGTTTTGGGATTTTGATAACCTACAAAAGTAAGTAAGTATCAAAATAGAATTAACCACTTAGATATTCAGATGCTACAGGACACCTACCTTTACCAGCTTTGATTATTTCTTTCATAACTCCACCGTCCTTGTCCGGGGTCAAATCAACCGGTGCGGTGTCCATCTCCTCCTCAGAGGAGAGTGCAGAGTCCATACTGCCAGATTCTACAGGATCGTCAGGTAACGCTTGTGACATTGTGTTCAATTCGTCAGTGGCAGTATAACCAAAACTACAAAATAATATACACCCACCAAAAGAAAAGGGGATAAAATTCTACTTCTACAAGAGTAAATTCGAGTCCTAAGAACTCTTCTACACAGTGTGTTTAGAATGACACACACCACCCAAGAAATGAGATCAAATCAATACGACTATCAAAATATGTAACAGCAATCACACACACACACAGTATGTAAGAGGATAAGTTTGATTAAAAACTGTCAAGAAAACGAAATATCAACAATTAAAGTGTCACCGAACTTTAATAATCGACAGACAGACACACAAAACCGGCAAAGTTGATTCAATGTGTTGCCTCTATTTGAAAACACGCCGCCAAAGTCTCTCGAAAATTCGAGAAGAAAAAGATGATGAAATGAAATGATACGACATGATACATTGCATACAGCGCCACTGGATGGATCAAGTTTGTAGTGACCTCTAGTGTTGAAGAATGTAACTTTTCATTTCGAAAAAAGAATTTTTCAAATACATGTAATTTCGAAAAAAAAAGTTGGCAAAGTTCGATATGAACATTTCTCTCAGCTACAATATTCATGGAATGGATCCTCTTAGCTAGGCTACTTCATGATGATGAGACTTTCCATCCTTTTTTCTCATCTTATCAATCCAGATTCCCAGAGAAAATTCAAGTCTCTCTCGTCTCGTTAAGTTTGTGAACAACTTTCGAGAAAGGAATTCTGATAAGCAATAAATTTGATAGGATCATCAGATGCAAAATTGTAGGCTGCTTCATCTTTTTTGAGAGTGAAGTATATACATGTATATGATTTTGTCTTACAGCTTTCTTAAAGACTAATTTCATTTGACCAAATGCAAAAATACGACTGCATTAAACATTCGCAGTGAGGGTGGCCGATTAGGAGGAGGGAGAATCAAAATTAGTATTCTCCGTAACGTGAAATTATCATGTTCAGCAAACATGCAAATTTTCATGAACACTTATCCGTTCATTCCATGATTGCAAGAATAAGTATCCATGAAGTTCTCTCCAATGGTTGTCATGTTCCCTTTGGCAAACGATCTTCCTCTCTCTCTCTCTCTCTCTTCGTTTAATCAACATGAAGCGATTCTGATCTCGCCGTTCTCCTCCGCTCCGACATTGATGTCCGATTGGTTCCCTCTCTTTTTTTGATTTTGGCCTGGACCAACTCTCCCGATATACATGGATTTGCTCATTCAGCGAGACAGCAGAACGGTTTTTTCTCTGTAAATGTGTGTGTGTGTGTACCAGTGAGGTAACAGCGAATCATCATTCAGACCATATCGATGGTAGCCCTGTTGGTGCAATATTGGCCGTTGATAGTAAGGGGAGAGAGAGAGGGAGACCTTGGCTCGCATCAAAGCGAAAAGCGATCGATTGACTTGAGTGTTAATTGAAGGCCACCAAATTCAAGTATCACTAGGCAGGCACACTTTTGGTCTGTTATCGAAAATATGAGATGCCACATGTTTCTTTCTATCTTTCTTCATCTCGTTTTCAGTCATTTTCTTACCTCGACTTCCTTTGGATCCATTTCCTCTTTTTTCTCTTTTACAGCTTCCTTAAGGACTGATTTTCGCCTCATTTTTCCTGCATAAATATATCGAGAGAGACTCCAACTCATACATTGGTGTTCAAGTCTATATTTTCTCGCTTTGCCTAATGTAGCATGTTCATTGCTTTTCTCTCTCTCTCTTGACTTGGCCTCCTCCTCCTCCTTATTGGGCCACAATTTTGGTCATGCAAAAGAGAGAGTATTTTGAGCTTGTCGAAGCTTCATGAACAGAATTACCCTTATGAGAGGACATCCTCAATGTGTCTCTTTTTGAATGATCCAGTCTCTCCCAATATAGACTAGAACTCGACCATATTTTTGAACCCAACTTTGAGGTTTGTTTAGTCTCAAGAAATGTAGAAGATGGAAAAAGAAAAGAGGACACATATTTCGACGCTACCACACCACTGGCCTCTGGGACAGGCCTTTTTCGGCACATGAAAAAAAGTATCAGTATAACCTCACACAGAGGGAAAGAGAGAGAGAGAGAGAAATGAGAAGTACAAAAAGAAAGAGAGAAAGAAAGAGAGTGAATTTTTCCGTTGAGTCCAGACCCGCGCTTCACATGGGCCAACTGGTGCATCTAGAGAGCAGAGAAAAGAGAGAGAGAAAATCGTGTTGGAAGCTGACGAAAAGAGGCATCAACTAAATTGAATGGTCGATTGGGTTACATGTTGCTCATACAGAGGACCGAAAAACTTTTGACCATACAGCGAGAGAAGGAGAGAGAGAGAGAGAGAGAAAGAGAGCATCTTTGGGACTTGCAGCTGAACTTCGAAGAGGGGCAATACAAAATCGTGGTCTGGGACTATTGGACAAAGCAAAGGGTCGCAAAGAGCGCGAGAGAGAGAGGACCGACTGCAAGGTCTTTGGAGAGTTGGAGCAGCCACAGTAGCACTGTGGGTTCAGTGCTATAGTTTACATTGGCTATTGAAGCAAGATGGGAAAAAATTTGCATTCAATGAGAGCGAAAACACAGAGAATCTAGTTCATAGAAATATGATGTAAGTGAACTCAATTGTGAGGACGTTTACCGCGAAGATCACTGCTTTCTTTCTCATTTCCTCCTCCACAAATGTGTCGAGTGAGAGAGAGAAAGAGAAATAGAAAGAGGAATAGAGAAAAGAGAGAAGAGAGAGAGGAGAGAGTAAGCGTGAAAGTTCCATGAATAAAGTGTAATTGGAAACACGATTGAAGAGGTTGTTGCTCACCGAAGAACAATAGTAAAGCTGGGGGATGATTATTATTAACTCTCAAGGAAAGTTAACTGTTTGTTGGCGCCTTCTCATTTCTTTCTCTTTCTTTCCCTCTCTCTCTCTAGACCAAATGAGCCTTCAAACATGTAGAAGGGAGAGGCGATACCGATGATGATCATCACCATAATTGATATTCGATGGAAACAGCGTCTGGGCTGACAATTATGACAGTCTAATTCAGGTATTCAATGGTTGGCCTGGTATGAGCATCACTTTCGTAGAGGTATAGCACAAACTTGGCTAGTATTAATAACTTGGTCGTGTGACGAATAGTCTATCGGAAAAACCCAAACTTAGATGCTTCTCGAGGTTATTCATCTTGTGCTTCACCAGGGGAATGGAAATCAATCAAATCACTTTACCAGAGATTCGAGTGAAAGAATTTCAAGTGAGAAGCCAGAAGAGCCGAAAATCCCGGGAATTCTGGTTTACTCGTATGCTAAGCTCTCAAGGCAACTTAGAGGCCAGTTTTTTTTTCGCCATTCAACAGGGATAGGAGAAGGCTAGAGTCGACTTAATTCTCAAGGATATGTTTTTTTTTGATAACCCCAATTTTTGATCCTGAGGCCACAAAAAAGGCTTCTCTCTCGTCTCCTACTCTTTCCATATCTAATGGAAGGATAAGAGATTGTAGATATAAAAACAGCTCCTAGAGTTTGATAGACAGCGAGAAAAAACTCGTGATATCTTTTCTTATCATGAGGTTAAGTATCGTAGTGTTTTGGACCTGTAGAACTGCGAATCTCAGGACCTAGAGATCAAAATTATCAGGTTGATAACATTCTCCTCTTTTCCTATTTGGGAGGTCATCTAGATAAATATCTGACCATTGATGTGGTTGATCCATTTTCCATCAGATCAAAGCCACAATTCGGCCACTTTCATGAAGGATTTCAGAGATTTTGGAAGGAAGCTGCTACACACTTGGTGAAAATTTCAGTCTAAATATGCTATGGTTAGAAAGTATCACATGCATAATTGGATCGAGATTATATGCTAATTCAAGTAAATTCTTTATCAGATAGTTTGTTGTAATAAACTTGGGTCCAATTATAATGTTATTGGGCCAAAACTCCGACTCCGATTTGACACATATTTCATGCAGAATTATGACCAGAAGACCATCACTTGGTTGGTCCACTGAAAGAGAATGTCGATGATGTGGAATGTGGATTGTAATAGTGTGAAAGATTGAATGATGATGATGAATTGTAAGCTTCATATGGTGTAAAAACTATTAACAGAGAAATGATCACGATCATGGGAATGATGGAAAGAGTTTCGAGTAGCAATAATAATATGAACGCTTCGGAAGTAGGTTAAGTAATAATTCATTTACAATTTTAATTGTGGGAAATGAGATGAAATCATTATGAAAAACATTACAAAACATGTATCTCAGGCCAATTTAGCAATTCATTTATCGAATCTTTTCGTACCATTGTGATTCGATTTCTTAAAATTGGAGACAATAGTCTAGTAGATAGATAAAAAATGAACTGTAAATGGGTAAAAATAAATAGCAAAATGAATAAAAAAGTGACAGATGCACAAGTTGTAATTCTTCCATGATACTGGAGAAGAGAGAGAGAGAGAAGATGAGTGAATGACAGAAATTGTTTCTCAATTGTCTGTCAAGTCATTTAAAATCGTCGTTCAAGACAACTGTACACAATATGCATTAATTCAATGCTGATGGTTGATTGAGTGATGGAGGGCTAGATTCCTCAAGATCTTGGCTCTTAATAAATTCTTCATAATATTTGTATCCACAATTGGATGGCCTGTACTGAGATATAGTGAAAGCGAAGTAGAGAATGAGAAAATTTATAGATGAAAATGATGCAATGATAATGGATTGGATGAACAGACACAATCCAATGCAATTAGAAAATCTCTAGCATTTTCGTGACTTGTATGAGAAGGGATATGAAGGGATGTTGAATGATTGTTTTGTATTGAGTGTGGTTGATAAAACGATGGGTTGCTGGCACTATTCACATCGGTAGACTGGTTGGTTTCTTACAGATGTAAGCTGAGATCATCCTATGAAGAAACAATAGGATGATCAGCCCCAATTTAAGGCCATGGTTCATTCAGAGGATCCTCTGTACCACTACCCAACCCTACCCAGTCATCGGAATCACCCGAATGACCTGAAGGTGGATCACGTTTTACAACAAAACCTGGTCCCGGTGCACTGGGTGCACTGAAACCTATAGATTCCAGTCCTCTCTTCTCCATCTTATCCTTAAGCTTTTTGGTTGTTTTTGCTTGGCTTTTAGATGGAGCGGATGGATTTAATCCGGTTATGGTGCCATTATTTGCCGATTTAAGGTTTTGGCTCTTTAATTTAAATAAGGGTTTACCACTCGAATCGAAGTGTGTTTTCATCACTTCATCGATGAGATCACGGAAATGTGATGGTTTCATATTATTTGCTATGAATTGAAGTATAAACCAATTACCAACTCGAGCGGACAACTTTTTAAGATACTTTTTCTCAGTACTTGGTGCCATCGCTTGTAAACGTTGATATCTGACTGCGGGCAGAAGCATCAATACTATCCTATATGTAAGATAGAATGATGTCATGATGAAGAGGAACACAAACCAGAACCACAATACAACGTAAATTTTTTCGTTGACAATGTTCAATGGTAGAAAGCATAGTGTATCAATTGTCTCTATGGTGCCCGAGAAACCAAATTTTTGGAAACTACATTTGGTCAGCCGAGGAAAAACCCTTATCAAAGGATCATATCTGTAGTCTACCGATGTGTGTGAAAATGAAAGCCATTCTAGGCCAAGCAGAAGAAAAGCTCCACCGAGGAACATATTGGTAAACCATATTTGACAGATAAGATGGATCATGTAGAAGATTTCACAGAAGAAGAAATGATAAAAGTAGTCGTTACTGATGAGTAAAGAATCAGCGACGTCCTGTACCAATCGTTGTCGATCATATTCGTTTCGTTCCAATATATGCTGCTGTCTAAGCTCGTTTATTAAGTTACGAATTCTTTTGGCTTCTTTTGCTTTCCATATATAACGTGGAACATAGAATAATATAGCCTAAAAAGGAGGAAGGAAGAGAGAGAGAAACAAAGGCAATGAGAAAAAGGTAAGTAACGGTGCGTGAGAGAATGGAATGAGAGAAATACAGAAATAGAGAAAGAGAGAGAGAGAGAGAGAAAAAGATTGGGATTGCATAAAGATGGTTAAACCATGGCGATGACGTGGTTGATATTACCTTACGGCCTGACGATGAGCCGAAAAGCCCGAAGAGAGAAAGAAAGAGAAGTAGAGAGAGAGAGAGGAGAGGAGAAGAGAAGAGGGAGAGAGAAGAGCAAGTGGCAGGTAAGTAGGGGAAGAGAAGGTACAGGTAAGGTGAGGTGAGGTGGAGGTGAGAGAGGAAGAGAGCGTGAAAGTAAGGGAAAAGAAAAGAAGGAAACTTGGGGAAAGAGAGGAAAGAGAGAGAAGAGAAAGAGAAAAGAGAGAGAGAGAAATGAAAAATATTCACTTACTTGAATGATGAGCACAAAGTATACCCATTGATAATATTTGTGATATACTTTCTTATCATTAGGTCCCTGAGTTTTGATACCAGGATAGGCATGGTGAACACCAGGATATTCGGTTTTGGGTCCTGGCACGGAGAATGTTGCTTCCAACCAACAATAATGTTGTATAGTAGCTTGAGATATATCACTTCTTCCACCATTCATACACTCAATTGGTTCACCAAAATATTGTCTCATTGAGACGAACATAGTTCCCACTAATAATATGAGCACAGTGACAGTAGAATGTAATTTAAAAACAAGATTATCCACCCTAATTGCGTTCGCATTGAACTCAAATAGGGATGAAAAGGCTGTTAAAGCCTTCAATTGACGAACATATTCCATCGCAGAGCCGGGCGTGCGGCCAGTTGTGGGCCAGTTAGCGGGCATATCGGAACAATATCATTTAAAAATTATATCCAGTGAGCATCCATAATCCTCAATAAATGGTTACACTTCATGTGTGTTGATTAATAAAAAATATAATACACTAAAAAAACACACACACACCAAACACTAACACAGAGCACAGAGTATGTATATAATATATCTTAAAAAACAAATGCAGTTACCATTCAATGAATGATGAATATCATGATATTCACAAAACAGAGTACAGAAAACGCACAAGCAATGGATGAGAGTTGAATTTTCGCAGAAAATGGCGATCTCAAAAAGAGAGACACACTCAACAGCACAAGAGAGAGAGAGAAGCGAAAAGAGAGAGAGAGACAAAAGATGTGCCAATGCGCATGTCTGCATTCCTTTCCGCGCTTCAAGCTCTCTCAATGCTGCTGCTTCTACACACAGCTTGAGAGTTGCGAGACTTGAGCTCGATGCTTGTGAGGTGGACAATCTTGTTTTTGGTGGAGAGAGAAAGAAAGAGAAAGAGAAAGAGAAACAAGTCCTGAGTTTAAGTTCTGTTCAAGTTCTGAGTTGTGAGTGTAAGTTCTGAGTAAGAGAAAGAGAGAGAAAAGAGAGAGAAGACTGAGTCCTACTCTCTCTCTTATACGGCGTACGGTGTAGTAGTGGTCGGTCAGTCGATACTATATAGCCTTATTTTGGGGCCGAAAAAATGTTCTGAGAAAATGTTCTGCTGGTGAACCAAGTGAGAAAGAGAGAGAAAGAGAGAGACTCAAGAAAACCAGCAAGTTAGTGTGTGTATGTGTGAGATGGAGAGAGAATAGACCGATTGTAAGTCAACCCAAATCGAGCGATCAGTGATAAAAAGTTCTAATCAGGGCCATAAAGTTAGACACATTTATATCAACAAAATTTTGATGGGTTTAAGGGGGGTGAGCAGGTTTAAATGGTGTGTGATTTACTTTGAGTGATCAATTTTGAGTGGATAAGTTGATCATCAAAAATTGGTAACAAATATTCTTCATTATTGACATGATGCGGATATGGGCCATGAATGGTCAGTTAAGAAAGTGTATGAGTCAGCAAGTTGAGATATAGAGAAGTTTGATAATACATGTACATGTTTCATCTTGTGATTTTAAGCCCAAGAATGATCCCGAAATCATCTCTTTCTCTTTCTCTTTCCTCAGTTGTTCTTAGCTCATAATCAATTGAACCTAACAAACATTCACTCCATACACATTGCACTCACCTAGCACAATGAAATTCTGATTCTAATAGTTACCTCTCTTCATGCTCATTCATGAGGCCCAGGTAACTCAATAGAAGAAGAGAGAGATGCATTGGAATGAGGGGGAGAGACTTGTTCATCATGTCTAGAAAGAGAATGTGAGTAGAGACTATTGAATGAAAGGAGAGAGAAAGATGAATGAATCAAGTGGGGTTGTGGGGGAGGAGTAGAAGATGAAAAAGAAGAAGAAGAAGAAGGAGAAGAAGAGGAGAAGAAGAGGAGGACCAGAGGGAGGGGGAGAGCCATGAAAAAGCACTTGCTCTTTTACGAATCATCCAAAATTATATTTTTGCAATGGTAAATTATTCTTGGAGCAAGCGAATGAATTTTTTAACAGGAAAGTAAAGTGAAACCTCCAAAGTGAAGAAGGAAATCAGCCTCCTCTCTTTCCTCCTCCTTTCCCCGCCACCCACCGCCAGAATCGTTTCCCTTCAGCTATACATGTATTCTATCGGATGGCAAGTGATCGAGAGGGAGAAGCGAAAGTGAGTAGCAATCCGAAGCAGCCCATAGGCGAACACATTGCCGATCATTGACTATGTGATGTCAAGCTCTATGGAAGGCCACAGAAGTCAGCGAAGCGTCTGTTATTTTCACACACATACACACAAATCAACATGTTGGATGTGTTTTGACTGTGATGCTAATAGTGGCTTGATCATCATTATGCAAATGATGATCCAATTTATTTGAAAGAGAAAGACAAGGGAAGAGAGAGAGAGATAGTGAAAGTGAAAAAAGATATTGTCTGAAGGACGACGTGTTTCATGAGGATGTAATTATTATTATCAGACCAACGAAAGGAGAGAGAGAAAGAGAGAGAGAGAGAGAAAGATGGTTTCGATATTTTTCTTCTACCACCCTCTTCTTCAATGGACTGAAGCCATTGAACGGCTCTGCATTTAAATTAACAAGCTCAATGATGTTGATGATGAACGATATACATAAATACGTCACAACGATAATGTACGTAGTGAGTGGAAGAACAGAAGAGAGAAAAAAGAGAAAAATTCGAAGGAGAAGGCCATTTTGCATACGATATATAAAATCGTAATCAAAATACGTGCTAAAACTTTAACTTTTATTCTTCTACTATTCAAATCTTTACTCGGAATACAGCCATTCTTCCAACCACAACTCTCTCTCTTTACATTTGGCTTTCCATTTCAAATTCATGTCCCACCGTGATTTGAATCGGGCTTTTCTTCATGCTTACTCATTCCATTTTCTATCTCTACTCATCTGACTTTGTGTATTGTTATTTGAATACAATCAATGCTCGACTGTTTATGTGTAGGCAAAGCTGAACAGAAAGAAAGAGTTACAGCAACAACAAACGAAAAAAAAAATTTGATTGCGAACTCTTCGAACTCGATTTCATGAGATTATGAGCGAGAAAGGGAAAGAGAGAGAGAATCAAGTAAGCAAGTTAGTGTGTGTGTGAGAAAAGAGAGAATAGACCGATTAAGTCAACCCAAATCGAGTGATCAGTGATAAAAAGTTCTAACAAGGCCACATACTGAGACACATACTAACAAACTTTTGATGCGTATAAGAGCCTAAATAGTGTGAATTACTTTTGCACTGACCAAACTTGAGCAAACAAGCCAATCAAGTAGGTAACAATATTTTTATTCTTAATGAATGGAGAGAGAAAAATTTCAATTCATAGTCAATCAAAATATAATTCATTAATCCACGCCATACCTGGGTGTATTTAGGTGAGTTTTACAATTAAAATGAGGGAGGAGAAAAAAGCAGCTAAAAAATCAAATGAAAATACAAGACATGACATCGTTCTTCTTGGCCTTTTCAATCAGCTATCATCCAACGTTAGTCCCATATTTCATCACAAACATTCGAGGCATATCACAAAGTTTACACTTGTAAATGCATATCTTGCCTCCTACCACTTCGCCATCACAAAAACTGAGAGGTTTACCCATAATCGGTGGTTCCACAGGCATTGGGGACGCTCTTTGGCGAAAAAAGTTCATCAAAATATTTGCATTCGAATTGTTGATACATAAAAGTATGGTCAATAGTAAGATAGCCAACAGTAAAACCTAGCAAAAAGAAGATGAAAAGTTGAAAAATTTGATTACCCCAAGAATGATCACACACACAATCAGGTTTTCTGAATCACCTTTGGAATCATCTTGTAGCTTGGAATTATAGTTCAGATAATCACTTGACAGGTAACGGTAACTATACCAAAGTGGGCTGAAGATATAAAATTTGTAAACTATGAGCTCTGATCTCTTCCATACTGGTGAAAGATACAAAACTCGTAGCACCTCTTTTTTTGGCAGAGTGGGTCAAGTTGAGATTCATCCTCATCCCGCAAAAAAGTGGACGAAAGTTTTTTCTTTCGGCCATAAATAAGTGTTCTCATTTTTGCTTTCAAAAAGATTACAACAAAGTTGAGATGTCATGATGCCATGAGGATGTACTCTCTTGTAGGATATACTTGAAATGTACAGTTATGAGAGTGTGTGTGTCAGCAAGTTAAGCTGTGAAAAGTTTAATGATAGGCTTCATCCTATGATTTCAACGACAAAAATGAGTCCAAAATTATCTCTCTCTCTCTCTCTCTCTCTCTCTCTCTCTCTCTCTCTCTCTCTCTCTCTCTTCATCTTCAATCATACTGATTCCTGATCCCGGTTTGCTGGATAAGCATGAATGTTCCAATAATGGCATCCAACTTCTGCCTAATCGTCAATCGGTGTCATTTGAATTCAAATTTGACAATTTATAACTGATCCATATGTGAGGCCTGCCTCTTAAAGTAAATATGATTGACTTTTCAAATTCAAGTGTATGTATGAGTGCCAATTTGAAAGGAAAGTCATTAATCATTAGCGAAAAAGATGGTAACATTCATCCATATCATAATTTTAACACTTGTACACCTTCAATTTCAATGATTAAGGGAAATTTTATCCGAAAAGACATTTCTCTTTCTTTTTCTCTCTCCTCGATTCTCATTTGATCTTGCATGCTTTTTTCCTTCAAAAAGCTCATTGCTAAAGCTACTTTTCGTGATATTCTTCTCAGTTTCAGCTCACATTAATCAAATGATTCTGTCTTTATCCATGTTTTTTTGTGAGTAAGCTTATCATCTTCCGAGTTCATCAAGTGAACCTCGAATGATCAATTCTAGGGTCATTCAAGAAAGGTCTGAAATCGTATTCATCCTGTGAAAAAAGAGAGATAGAATGAAATCAAAATCCTTCAGAATGGAGAGAAAGGTGATAGGAAAGTTCTCATACACTCGATTACCATTATCGTCATCATGTTCCATTGAGTGCCTCATTCAAAGTACAGTAAAAATATTGTAATAACATTTAATAGTCACGCTGATGTTGAAATGGATGGACACAATCCCAAGTGATGATAATACTCTCTCTCTCTCTCCTCCAGTAACATCTTCTAACATGCTAACTCAACTCTCACATTCCCACTGTTTTGTGTCAACGTGCACTCGATGAATAGATAATTTGTTAAACGAACTGAGATGATGGCTAGATTGAATCTTCCGGTTGTGATATGATCTTGATTCTCATTGCGCTCTTGCGAAAGATGAAAAAGAAAGTAAGAGAGAGAGAGAGAGAAAATGGAAGAGAGAAAAAGCGATTGGATGATGGATGTGTGATGAAGAGTGAAAGTCTGTCCAAACAAGCCATTTTGATTATACATGTTTCTTTGGCTAATTTGAGTAAACTTAAAGCATACCCAAATGATTCACACAAACATAGTGCAAAAATTTTAGCTCCATCAAAATGAACTGATCCGCTTGTGTGGTTGAGATAATCGCGAGTGGATTCTTTGGATAAATGTGGTTAAAGACTAAATGTAGCTCGAATGGAAGGGAAGATGGGAAGAGAGAGAGAGAGAGAGAGAGAGAAAAGATGCGGGAATGATGAGAGAAAGAAAAAGATGGGAAGAGAAAGAAAAGAGGGAAAATGTATGCGGATGTTGAAAAAGAGAAAGATAAAGAGAGAGAGAGAGAGAGAAGAAGATTCAGATGAGTGAAAATAGATGAGTGGAAGAGAGAGAGAGTGACTTCGAATTGGGAATAGTTTTAAGTATAATCAAAGCAAACCATTCTATCTTGAGTCGTATTTTTGCTTAAGCATGATTAACTAAACTCATTTTCTCCTCTGATTGGCAAAATGCATGCCGGAACCACCAATTGAGCTGTTTCAAAATGTGGCATCAAACATTGAGCTATCAACAAATCATATTCATTTGCTCTTTTTGCCAGCATTCTCATCCTCATCTTGATCATCCGTTCTTCGTTTGAGAGAGAGAAAAAGAGGAGAAAGGAGACCAAATGATCTAGATGAGAGATACTGTTTAGAATGAAAGATTGTCTCTTTCTCTCCATCCAGTGAAAAAGATGAGGAAAGAGAAAGTGAGATGAAGAGAGAGAGAGTGCTTCGGAATAAAAGAAGATGAAATGGTATTCTTCCACTCAAAAAAATGATGATGCTAAACATGGCAATTGTGACTGCGATGAATATAATGAGAAAAAGAGCGGACAAAATGTTTGGCCAAGTTAAAAAAGCATCAAACTATTTATGAATTGCAAAAAGTATATAACAGGAATTCGTTAAATTTTTTGGCCTGCATATTTTGAGTGCATATCCAAGTGTAAAGATTTTTCGAAAGCAAACATGGAGAAGGAAGCAAAAAGAGTGATGACAACGTCCGCCTCCACAGTTTCAGGTATCTCATCTTTCCAGTGCCGTTGTATTTGCTTCTCCTGAAACCTTATCTCCATCCTCATCAGCAGCAACATCTTCATCAGCAGCAAATGCATACTAGAGTCTATGGAGTTTTTTCTTCTCTCTCTCTCTTCCTTCCAGCTTCCTCCAAATCACAGCCGAGCCTCTGTCTTTCCAAAAGGACACTTAATCATCTAACATTTTGTCTTTCCTCTCTCTCTCTCTTTTCCCCACTCACCACCCCCGCCTATGGCCTCATCTGTGGACCTCTATCTATCTCTCTTTTCAGACTACTTTTCATCCTCTTCCAGTAATATGATTTCCGCATGTTTATTTCGCTACATGTATCGATCTCAGTAATTCTGAGTCGCTCGATGCCATGTACTTTTACCATGTATTGTGTGTGTGTGTATGTTCTCGACTCTCTTTCTGGTGGAAGCATGGCTCGACGTTCTGCTCAGAGGTGAATGATCTGCCACAGAAACTAGGAAGCATCGTTAGAACCAAGTTCAAGGATCTCTGAATGAAGTTCGATTGATGTACATGGAGCTGGCGCAGATTCGTAGTATACATCTCTCACATTCTCTCTCTCCATCATTTCGATGCCCTGAACTTCTTTCCCCCATTATACAAGCCCATTCCTGTGGCAACGAATCAGCTGGAAACACATGGAAAGAGAGAGTAAGTAGAAGTAGAAGGCAGAGATATACGAAACAGCTGATCCCACACACATACACAGGCACCAGGGCAACTGGATCCGATATATTATACCATGGAATCCGAATCAGAATGTAACGTTGGGAATAGTGAGTTATCAGAGAGATTGCTCGGAATGCTACGAAGGATTGGAACAGGGTGAGAATAGAGAGATATTCTTGGCTTCTCTTCCTAACTCACTCTATCGAACTCATGGGCTAGAATGTTCTAACGTACATATCAGGACACCGGAACTCTTTCACCATGCTGGTGTATATACACAGAGAAAGAGAGAGATAAGTGCGAGGGAGTAGAGGAGAGATACTATTGTTTGTCTCTCTTTTGCTCTCGTTGAAAAGTGTGCAAATTGATCAATGGACTCACTCAGGGTCATTGAACTCTCAGTGAAACTTCCATGAACTCTTTGCCTATGGAATCGAACTGTGTATGTGTATATGGCTACATGATGCAATAACGTTTCTCATGGAATCTTTTCCCTTTCTCTCTCTCTTTCTTTCTTTTCTCTATCTTGTGAAGCTGCACTTTTGACTCCATTTCTCGTTAGTTTCGCTTTTTTCCTCATGAAATCAGATTCTATTCCATCCTCTATCTCTTCCCCTTCTTTTGAGCCCCTTCTCTTCCCTCTCTCCCACTCACCTTCTTTATCTTCTCTCTCCTGTTCATCCAATAAAATATAATTACTTTCACAGAAAATTATGGTGCATATATTATATTCACATTGAGTCAGCACTTATTTGGAATCTGATCATCATTGGAAGCTTCATATTCTCTCCAGAAGCTTTCTCTCTCTCTCTCTCTCTCCATCTCTTTCCAAGGTAGACGATCGAGATTCATGAGGCGATGAACTTTATATTATATCCCGGGCATCATCATGTAAGAGAAAAAATAAAAGAAGAAATAAAGTTCATATCAAAAAGTCATCAGACAAAGTATCTACTGTATCTTGCAACTCTTTCCAGTTCAATAGATTATCATCATGATGCTGGCCTGATTTCGATACCTTCAGCTTGGGACCATTTTTAAGGCGATGTATTGGCGATTATTTGACCTCAAAATGGTTATAATAATTCTACAAGCTAACAGGGCACACGAATACGCATACATACATACATACATAAAGAGATATACACTGTACACACGCCGATAAACAAATTTAGCATTCTCAAGTCTGCTCATCTTGCATCATGAATACACATGTACACCAAAAACGGAGCTTACTTTGCATGGGCCAATTGAGGACAAAAAATTTGGCTGCAAACACACGATCACAGTATTGTGGATGCAAAAATTTTTTAAGCTGCAATAAGCATATTTTGCATATTCTCTCTCTCTCTCTCTCTCTCTCTCTCCAGAATAGGATGAAGATGAAGAGTGGATCCATGAAATCGATTTCAACTCACTGACATGCATGATGATGAAAAGAGGCTGGATGATGAGAGGAGAGAGAAGAAGAGAAAAAGAGAGAAGATAGAACAGGAAGATGATTATGATATGTGATGATTGGGCGTACATTAATCATGATGAATCTGGCGAGCTCAGTATCATGATGCAAGATCATGATGCAGATTCGAAAGGGGCAAGTGGATGGAATTCTTGAAAGGGTATGGAAAGAAGAAGAAGAAGAAGATTCCGAAAGATGAATAAAATAAGAGAGACCAGTTCGGTGATTGGCCTCTCACCGGTAAGAAGATTCTCTGGTTCATTCCGGATTCTTCCTCTTATATACCAATCTTTTATCGCTTCTGGTTCACTAACTTTTTCTTACTATACAAGTCTTGAGCATCTTTTTATCATCTTACCTTAATGTTTGCTCATTTTAATACGCATACATACATACGTACACATAACATGTACGCTCACTCACATCATAGGCTCACAGATTGAGTAATGCAGTCTGGTCAGCATCCCTAATCATTATCTTTTCGGAATTCCGATCCCATGAATGTGGAATGTGAGCTGGAATACAGGTATATACAGGGTGAGTGAGAGAGCTAAAATTCAGGGATCATCATGGAGGCAAGTTGAATTTTTAGTTACTTCCACTCTCTCTCTNCTCTCTCTCTCTCTCTCTCTCTCTCTCTCTCTCTCTCTCTCTCTCTCTCTCTCTCTCTCTGTCCATGCAAACGGACTGAACGGATGATGATGGAAGTGGCCGATCCAGCCGATCCAGCCGATCGATGAGATTTTTAAAATGTAAAGGAGCGGGACATGATTGTAAAAGTTGATTTTCCAGTTCTCATAAGTTCTATCATCATGACACCGAAGTGATAGAGAGAGAAAAAGATTCTGAACTCATGATGCGTGTGTATATATATATGCACAGTGGTTCATGATACATGTACCTGTATATATTGGTAGAAAAAGAAAATTCTTCGACCCGATTGTGTCCACTTTTCATACTTACAGCTTTCGCTCCAAAATACATTAAATATATTGGCACATACAAGCGCATTGCAATGCAAAAATCGAGTCAAGATTTTAGGAAAGAGAGAGATAGATAGATAGAGATAGAGAGAGAGAGAGAGAGAGAGAGAGAGAGAAAATAAATTGATTTCTTCCTCTTGGCTCTCTCTCTCTTTCGGTAATTCGCTTACCTGTTTGGAGAAATGAAAAATGACCAGCCTCAGCTATCGAGAGGGACATACTTTGCGATTGGCCACTTTCTTGGTGCCTTCCTTGGCGTTCTCTCTCTATCTCTCTCTATCAGCTCAGACATTATCATCATCATTCCTCCAAGCATTCTGGGCCATCAGCATGTATATCATGATACCTGATTTTTTCAAGGCTTCCACTTTATTCAGCTCACATTTGTTCAATCCTATTTAGCTGGAAAGTAAGAGAGAGAGAGAGAGGGATGTATCATGAAGCGGCAAATGTTTCATGTTCAAGTATATGATGGAGAATGTAGAGTAAACTAGTGCTAGTACAGTTGAAAGTAATCAGATGAAGAATGGGCGAAACATTAATTCAAGTATATATAAAATTGATCGACTCTCTCTCTCTCGAACTGATTCTAATAGCATTAAGAGCTCTATTAAATGTTCAACACACACACACACACCAATAACAGGTTCATTTTTTGATAAGTTTTTCGATTCTCCATCACTATGATCAGAAGAAAACAATATCTTGAAACGAAAATATTTACTCTAGTCTGTATGCGTTTCATGTACACTTGCCTGCCTGCTTGATCCTGTCGAAAAAAAAAATTATTTTTTCTTATGATAATTCATTAGAATGGAGATGCAATCATCTTATCGCCTCTTAAAGGGTGTAAAATTCATTCCATTTTTATGATAACTCGCAAACAAGCTGCCCAATCTCTCTCTCTCTCTCTCTCTTCATGGTGGAGAGATGAAAAATTTGCATTTTTCGAGCAAACCTTCTTCATTCGATACAGCTTGTTTGATGGCTAACCTGTTGTTGATAATTATTTTGGTTTATGATAATGGATGAAAGATAAAGATGATTCTGCTAAATTCATTCAATGAACTTAAGGTTATATTGAACGAAAAAAAAGTACTTCGCGTCCTAATTCATGATCTCATGAGTTTAGCACATTTTTTGATTACTATTGTAAAGTTTCAAGAGTTCCAAATCGGTTAACGCATCAAAAAAGGAAAAAATCTATAAAAAAATTTCAATTGAAAATCATATGAATTTATCATGTACATCTAGGGTCTAATTTTTCCATAGGTATAGGTAAAAAGAGAGAGAGAAAAAAAAACGATTTATCGTTCCAGTAGCAAATTTTTCCTCTCCAAGGCTATGTATTAAAAATTCAACTCTAAGCTGCTAAAATATATTCTTCTTTCCAGAATATTCTAGTTCAGTGTCGATTAATTTTGCACATTTCACTTTGATGTGCAATAGTAGTAGAGAACTTAAATTCGCCAAGTCATCTCAATTGATGTGATAAGTGAAACTTGGGTCAATCCAATAACTTTTCTGCGATAAAAATATCACACACTTACATTGAATATAATTCATTGTGAGCAAATGAAGAAACGAGGTTTCTGTACTATCATCATCTTTTATATTTAATTTTCAATTAAATACACACAGGCACAGACATGATTCGAAGAACACGTTTTTTCTTCCCGAGTCAATGAAATCTTACAATGATAATAGCTCATCAGCCTCCTTCTCTATCCATCCTCCTCTATGATTCAGCTTCCCTCCTCTTCCCATGGTGAGTTTACCTGTTCATCGAACTCGATTGATGGAAAACTCATGCTAAACACTCACACCACATGAAACTTGCATCATGATATTATATATGATTTTTCCCTACCATTTTTCCTTGATTGCATGATCATTTGGAAATCTATCATCATCATGAATTTTTTTTCCTCTTCTGCGCCTGTCAAGTCCAAAAGGAACGTTGCTATTCGTAACGTTACTCGGTTGTAACGTCAAACGTTGCAACGAACAAGTGATAACAACAAGCCTGACTCATGTGAGTAAGTGGTAAGTCGATGGCCGCAATCCTGGTTCTGAGAGTGGACTTATCCTGAATGCTGATGCTGATGCTGGTGCTGACGTTGCTTGGAAGAAGTGGAAAATAAATTTTTTGTGGAGGTGTCCAGAGAAAGAGAGAGAGAGAGAACAAGAAGAGGAGGAGGAAAAAAAGGAGGCAATAACGGATGCTGATTTTGATCATATTTCGTGTGTGTGTACAAGTATTTTGAAACGCATGCTTATCACATTGCAACATGAGATACTGGGGTTTGCCGATTGATTGGAAATAAATGCAAAATAGTTGATGATGGTGGAGTGACGTTAAAGGATGAAGAAGGAGAGAAAAAGTTCACTGGAATTGCGGGAAAAGAAGAAGAGGATTGAAGGAGAGTGAAAACAACAAAATTGTCTCTATTTCTTCATGATTATTGGATTGAGAGAGAGAGAAAAAATAAATAAGAAGAAAAAAATGCTTGGCTTGGCCACATGATGAGAGAAAGAGATCTCTTTCTTCTTTTTTTCTTCTTCTTTTCGCTGCCGATTGCGTAAGGGTAACATGACCATTATCATTGGATTGATGATTGTGCCGATTCTATTCTGTCCATCAGGGCAGTGATCAGGTGGAAAGAGAGAGAAAGAGAAAGATGAGAGATGAGAGTAGGGAAGAGAGAGAAAAAAATCAGAATGAAAGAAGTGTTTGTCAAACTTAAGTTTGAATAAGATTTGGGCAAGAAGGAGGAAGAAGAAAAATAAGAAGAAGAAGAAAAAGACGAAGAGAAATGAGAAAAGAAGTGGAAAAAGGAGAACCGAAAAAAATTTGAGAAAACTTTTGAAAATGATTTTCTTTCTCTCTCTCTCTTTCTCTTCCTTTCCACTGAATGTATGTATGTTTATGCAGATTTTTGGCTCTTAAACATGAGCTTCATTCGGAGAGATCTCAAATTAGTTTAGCTACATACAGTTCAATTTCAGTTACTCTCAAGAAAATGGGCAAAGAAACGGCAAACCGTGGAAGAGAGAGAGAGAGAGAGAGAGAGAGAGAGAGAGAGAGAGAGAGAGAGAGAGAGAGAGAGAGAGAGAGAG
>QZCP01000301.1:175733-210336 GCA_003956705.1 Brevipalpus yothersi
GAGAGAGAGAGAGAGAGAGAGAGAGAGAGAGAGAGAGAGAGAGAGAGAGAGAAAGTGGCCTTTCGAAAAGTGGATAGACTTAAGGCTATTGCACGCTGGTTGGCCAGAGGAGAGATGTTTAAGCATGATAATAATGTTTACAATTTACAATATTATTCACTCTCGACTATCCTCACACTCTCATTTGTGTGGTCAATTCGCGCCCTTTTAAGTCCTTGTCTTCATTTCTCTTTCCATCACAACGTTCACACAGGCATCGAGAGCTCTTTTTTTCGGTGTGAATTTCATTGCCAATGGACATTAAGTATTAAAATCGTTCATCCGTTCATAGAGAGGGGCTCAAGATTACTTTCTTCATTCTCAGATAATCGTTCCTCTCTCTATCTCCCCCACTTTTTCTCACTTTCCATCATGTTTCAAGTCCACTGATCTTTTGCAACTATCTTCGGCCACTATTACTACTACAACACACCACACTCACTTTCTCACTTATACACTTGAATTTTCGGCGTGTGTATGAGTCATTGCGAGTTCCAGATCAGTGAAAGTTTTCACCCAGCATGTCTGTAATGATACTTACCGAGTTGATTACTATTTTTCAGCACCTTCATCATTACAAAAGTGTTCACAAGTAGCGTGGTTGATGAGTGTTTGTGTGTGTGAGTATTAGAAGATCCATCAGAAGTGAAAATAAAAAAGGAGAGAGAGAGAGAGAGAGAGAGAGAGAGAGAGAGAGAGAGAGAGAGAGAGAGAAAAGCTTACTTTCTCTGACAGTATAAAATGAGTCTCAATTGGCTTTAGATTGCTTGTGGAAATCGAAAAAGCAGAGCAGTAGTGGCGGATGAAAAACATTTACCATTCCCATAAGAAGTTGCATTTCTCATCGAATTCATGGACAAATCAAATTCCTACATTCTTTCATTCTCTCTCTCTCTCTCTCTCTCTCTCTCTCTCTCTCTCTCTCTCTCTCTCTCTCTCTCCCTTTACTATATATATTCTCCTCCCACTCGATTACGATTTTCTATTCTCACCTCCAATGCACCAAGGAATCTTGATTTGCTACTTTTCATTGGCACCATACACCAAGAGAGAGAGAGAGAGAGAGAGAGAGACTTTCTTAACGAAGTAGAATTTTTTTTGATTGTTATTGTGGCCTTCGATTGGCCCAGAGAAGGAGAAACGAAGAGAGAGAGAGAGAGAGAGAGAGAGAGAGAGTAATTCCTATTTTATCTGGTCTCCTTCGTTCTGTCATGCTTGAATACAAGACACTTTCACACTTGTTCTCATTCACTTGATGATGATTTGTTTGAAGGACCCTCGCTCTATGTTCATTCAAGTTTCGGGAATATGAACCTGAAAGAGAGAGAAAGAGAGAACAAATAAACCTCCATTCTTTTTTGGGTGACTTTTTTGTTGTCCGAAAACCTACATCAAAGTAAGACAATTCATCATGATTGCGTTGGCTTGACCAACAGAAACAGGTGAGAAAAGAGAGAGAGAAAAAAAGGTCTAAAAAAGTTGCCCTCATGATACGCGCTTGTTAACTGGGTTTTGGTGTGTGTTCATGATCTGCTTGACTAGATTGAAGATGGGAAGAAAGTGACGAAAGAAGACCGTAAATTATATCAGAAAGCCACTTATTATGCAAAAAAGGTCATCAACACTCGTTTGCATCAGTGATTCCAATTCAAAAACAATTAGATGGAATACATATCAATGAATTTTCAAACACCTTACGAGGATGGACAGGGAGAGGGTATGGATCACAGCTAACGGTACTGAGTGGAGAATGCTGCCAAAAACTTGACAATAATCGAAGTTGAACTATTCGACGAAAAAAAATGAAATGGAATTGAAAGTTGCTCAAATGATTATCTTTCTCTTTTTTCTCATTTCGGTTAAACTACTGATGCTTCGGATTTGAATAGTTTTTTTTCTCGATCATAAAAATTCATAGCTAATAATGTTTGCCTGTCTAGAAGCTATCATGTAGGTGAACGAATTTACTGCACCAATTGACAGACTTTTTTAGTTGATTTATGTCCATCTTCACATTGTCTACTATGCACTTACCATAATTCGAATCATCTTCTTCTTGAACATCATCTTCTTCCCTGCAGGCAAGAAGGCTTGAAACACCTCATCAGGGAAGCTTGAATATTATCGCAATCATGCTGTTATTTGATCAATTGTCTTAAATACACACATACATTTATACACACATACATACAGAAATTGAGTTTATCTGATTTATGGACTTTTTGTTCTTAGTGAGCTCATTAACGTTTCCTGCGGCGCTGTCCTTGATCATCTTCCATGGAATCCAGGTTCCATAATCAGCCAGACAATTTTGAGTTCGTTCTCATTTCGTTTATTCATCAGGGTAAAAGGAGCAATAATTCTCCATTTCCATGGAGAATTAGTGTCCAATTCGAATGTTTGCAGCACAAATTTAGAGTACTTAACACCAAAATCCTCCAATCATTGTCTCTCCAATTAGAGAGGATTGCACTTGAACTTGATTTGCATAGAGCTTTACTCTTTCTCTGTCATTTCATTCAACTCATCTCTCTCTCTCTCTCTCTCTCTCTCTCTCTCTCTCTCTCTCTCTCTCTCTCTCTCTCTCTCTCTCTCTCTCTCTCTCTCTCTCTCTCTCTCTCTCTCTCTCTCTCTCTCTCTCTCTCTCTCTCTTTCTCTCTCTCTCTCTCTCTCTCTTTTATCGAATGTGTGAGGATGCAACAATATTCTGCTAATAGAATTTTCATCCTCTCTACTATTCCAAAGATAGTGTGTGGAAGAGAATAGAGAGAGAATTTTCCATTCTTGAGCCACCTTAATTTCCAAGTTCAAAGCCAGACGAGACAAATATTTGCTTTCAAGGGAGGCTCTCAATGGTTCCACTTTTGATAGAAAAGCTTTTTCAAGCATGTAAAATTTTTATCCAAAGTTCATGGAAGAGGCTTACCTCACCTCGAGAGCCATTCTCTATATTGGAGGAGGCTGAGATATACATATGTACCTAACATGTATATTCTGGTGATTTTAAGTTCAATGGGAGGAATGATGATGAATAAGCCTTATTCAATAAGGACTTCTTATGGTATCGAAATATTCTTCAACATTTTATATTCAAAGTGCCATCTACAATTTTCAATATGCAGAAATTCTTGTCAGAAAATTTTACCTGAAAAGTTCATACAGGTGCTATATTGAGAGAAGATAGTAAGGGCAATGACAAAGAATCAGAAGTTCTGAATTCTACTAGAACAGAATTTTTATTAATTCATTCCTTCTCTCTCACTCATAAACTTGTATGAAAATGAGTTCTTTTAACCATCATCTAGATATTGAATAATCTATCTTTTCGATCAGGTTAAAAAAGGCTGAAACCTGACTGTTGTCATTTCTACATCATTTCGATATCTTTTCGAATTCATGTTTTTGTTGACTCATTCTTCAGCACATCTAGTTCACGAAGAATGTCCTCAAATAGGTCTCATCAACTGAAGTGATCCAAGTGTGACTATGATTCCAGTCTGGTGAAAAAGAAAATGAATACGTGGACATCTCGTCTTATTGGTCAGCTGTTTCTCATTAATTTCCAATAAAGTCGAAAAATGAGCTCAAATCTTATCCAAAATTTTAGGAATAGATCAAAGTATAGGAAAAATCCTTTCCAAAATATCTACATCTACATCTAATATCTGTAAATGAGGAATGATTGTGAAAACAAAGTATGGTGAAGACTGATTTTTATGCACAGAAAAACTTTCTACATAATCATCGAAAAGAGAATCTTATTAAGGCCATCGCCTCATAGCTCACAAACTGTCAATTCACATGACCGCTGATTATTTTTGCCAAAATCAGCATTGAACCAGAATCTTTTCGGAGAAAATAGTTCTTAATCAGCCTTGCGGCAAAGATCGTCTTGAGGTAGATCTTCTTGGACAAGCTCATCACACAGGGTAAGATAAAGATTTTCCATAAATTCTTCATCTTCTGGATTCTGAGGTTGCTCCATAACTGATGAAATAACTGATACAGCTCCTTCCAGATTTTCTTTCCTCTTACCATCAGGAAGATCCTTCGAGACACTTTTCACTCTTTCCACCAGTTCCATGAGAGTCGCTGCACCAGTGCATTGGACAGAGAGGACGACTGGAAGAAGAGAAATCTCAATTAGCATTCGAATATTCTTGGGACAAAAATTTACTCACATAGAGAAAGAACACAAAGAATTACAACGAATTTCATCTTGGAGAGAATTTTTTCGGTAACTTTCTTACTGATAATCGTAATTTAAAGTGACGATGAGAAGATGTAGACCAACACTTATTTAAAGTGTTGATTGCGAAGCTTTTTGAACGGTACGATCGGTGGATGTCAATCATTTATCGTTACGTCAATATGTCCATAATCAACGTGTTACAAAGCTTTCCAGTATTTTCTATCATTACTCGCCCTTATATCTCTTCTTCTTTGCTACCATGTGCCATATTACATATATGTGCCATATTATTACTCATGAGTCTCATGTGAGTCTCGAACGAGATCCAGCTCGGGTTGAAGGTCTTGTCTTGTAGCCAGTTTGTGGCCGAGAAACTGGCCTAACTGTTGCTTTACTGACCAGAGAATCATCATCATCTGAATTTTTCAAATTAGAATCATCTGATTTGGTTAGAAAATTGTAATTAGCATCTGAGAAATCCATCAGTTGATCGGTTTCCGTTTCACAACCGAAGCCAAGTTCGACACCATCACGATTGATCATCTCAAGCCATTGTGAATTATTGCTCTTAAATTTTTCCTCTTTGATTAGTATGGCAAATTCAGGTTCAAATTCCATTATCATGTTGAGACTTTGTTTACAAACTCTTTTTATCTCAACATTGTTGTCATGCATAAGATCGAGAAAATATTTCAATACTTGTGACTCATCTTTCAGCGATAACTTTCGTGTATCATCTTCTTTTAGCATGAGATGGAAAATGTATATTATCTGGAGAACAATTTCATCTTCTTTCTGTTTAACATTCAGAATGTCCACCAGAATTTTGATAACTTTGTGTTCAATCAGATAGAGGCAAGCCTTACGCTGAGTACACATTGTTGCCAAAACGGAAATACATTCCAATATGATATCATCTTCATATTCTGTCGAATCTTCTCCAATTTGTAGTCGCTTCTCAATCCACGGCCAAAGTCCATGGTTTTGAGCAATCTGAAGCCAATTAAGGGCCGAAATGTTCATCAGATTTCCTATTATACCAAGAAGTTCGATTATCATGGTATCGCCAAGATTCTCGTCAGAATCTTCCTCGAATCTTTTACTGATCGGTTCTGGTTCATGTTGAACTAATATTCGAACCAGACTGGGTAGATAGTCTAGGAACACCATCTTATAGGCATCTTCATGAAGAGATATGTTTCGTAATAGTTTCAATATCAAAATATCTTCATAAGCAACACTTTTCCCGGAAAATTTTTTCTTGGTTATCGATTCAATCAACCTTTTCAAATTTCCTTTATCACACATTAATTGAGCATTTCGAATGTTTGTCGCTAAATTGATGAGAAGTCCGATCAATTGGATAAAGTTTTTGTTACTCTTGTCCGAAAGTAACTTCATGAAACGGCCCATAAGTGCGGAAACACAATTAACATTCGAATCACTTGCCATGTTGAACATCATTCGAATTTTTTCCTCACTTGACATAATGTACATGATCTGGTACACAAGTTCTTCGATCGGAACACATTGGAATTTGGTTTTCACCAGTAAATGCTGTAATCTTTGAATTATTCCGATTGCCACCACTTCATGACGAAACTTTCGGTCAAACAAAAGATTGTGAATAAGTTCCAGTGCAGATATAACTTGTGGTGATGTTTCCAGTGAATTGAAACCATCGACAATGTTGATCAGTTTACCGGAAATTCCTAGATGAACCATCATATCTTTGTTCTCTTCGAAAATGGAGAGCTTTTTGAGGAACATAAGCACAACTTTGAGTAAATCACACCAATTTTCTCTCTCCAACACTTTCACCAATATAACAACAATTCCTTTGTTAACCATTTTCATTTCAATACTTTTATCCTCAGATAGGTTGAGTAGAAGAAAAAATGAGGCACGAAAAAGCAAATTTTGCTTGGTGATCAATGTTTGATATCGACGCAAAGATTTTTCATATTCATTGGCTAATGAGGCTGTATTTTGTAATTTTGATTGGAGAGGTCCATTCAATGATTGCGGTTGAAGTGGTGCCGAATTTGTGGACACATTTGATTGACTTTGGGATGAGGTGCTCATGGTCATCGAATTGGACAGATGTCGATACTCGGAAGTGATATTGTTTTGCATCTCAGCAAGTTCCCGGAAAGAAGACATCTCTTTTTCTAGTTCACTTTGGACCACTTCAAGACACATTGAGCCAATCTTGAATCGAGTTATTGTGGGATGAAATTGATTGTATACCGAGAGATTGGCGAATGTGGCGATAATCAAAGTAGTTAGATCAATATTTTTGCGACCTTCTTCACGAATCAGTCTGGAAAGTGCACACATTAGAGGCTCATTTTCGACCATCAAAACCAGATTCATATGATCTAGAGATAATTTGTAAACCATTGCAGCACTTTTCAATTTTTCCGGAAGATCTTCGTAAAGTAGCTCAATGTAATCGTCTAGATTGTTGATGGACGGTTCGGTATCAATTAAGGAACTAGAGTTGAGACTTCGAGACAATTCATGGGTAAAAGAATCGATGGATGGATTGAATGTGTGAGCAGATTTTGAATTATTGTTTCGTCCATTCTGGAGGGATGAATTTGAAGTATTACTCAGTCCATTTGTTGTTACTACACCATTACTCAAGCGACCTCCAGCTGTTTTTGGTCTTGAAACAGAATTTGATTGTGATCCAGTAACAATTCTGTTTTGATTTGAGGAACGATTTTTGAGATACAAAATAGATTGACGAATTTCATCTCGTTGTAATTCAGATAGAAGGCCTTTTGATTTGGATATCACTTGGGACACAATTGCATCGATATCAGATGTTTCCTCTAAACTTTTTAATCGAACAACTTTCTGAATATCTCGAGTTCGCTCCAGAAAACTATCAGCAAAATTGTCGGACACTAGTGATGCTTCAACTTCACAATTGATGATGAGTGATTGTTCGGTGGGATGAATTTCAAGACTTTTGAAAGTTATTTTTCGTTGGATGAAGCGGGAATCATCACCGTTCATGGTGATAAAAGAGATCAGCTGGGAATGTTCGCCAACAACACGAAATACGATTGAAGATCTGGCTATGGGTGGAAGATGAGGAGAAAAAAATTGACAAATATTATTCATGATATCCAAAGTAATCATCACCGCCTCGATCAAGATACTTTCGATTGTTCCATCATGATGGCTTCCTGGATATGATGATGCATGACTATCGATATGAATGATTCTAAGTGATCTGAGTGAGCATTCATTGTCATCGAAATGGTTCCAATTCAGTGATCAATTCAATTTGACCGACTCGATGAAATTCGTATGATGAGAATGCTGACAGAAGTTCCTGAGTGGCTCAATTGCTAACCATGAAAATGATGCACCACTGATGCATGGATGCATACTGAGTAATCATCATCATGGGTAATGCCGATGGATGTTTATCAAATTCTAATTTGCTTTATTTCATCTTGTCTAGTAACATTTTTCATTTCTCAAGCCTGCATGTACATGATAAGATCAATTGAGATGACTTGATTTCATGAATCGTTGAATGTGTGTTCGATTTCATGGTTCTAATCCAATCATTTCCTGCATTTTCATATGTTGTTGCCCTAAGAGAACAGCAACACGATCGATGGGACAAAACATGTATCTTGACAGAGGCAATTTCATTTTGACCATTGTCACTTACCTGTTTTACCTTTCAATGTCCAATTTCATTCGAGATGATCTGTTGATCAGTTGCTATGGGACTTTAGACATGACAATAGGAATTGAAATGCTCTCATAGAAAGACAAAATGTCACTTTATCACATTGTACAAAAGTCAAGTCACCGAAATGAGAATGATAAATCGGTTTGTTAGATGAAAAAGAAGTGTTTGAACAATTATTGTCTCTCAGATGATGAGAAACCGTTTTTTTTGCTCTGGTATCACTTACACGAAAACCATTGACAGCTCGATCATTTTTGTCATATGAAATAAGTGATCATATACACTCTTTACTTAACAAGAGGCATAGAGATAGAGGACATATTATTTCACCATTTTAGTAGGATGAGTCAATTTCTCAATCCATAAAAAAATATACGTATAAATCTATCATCGAGCACACACTTATATATACACACAGAGGACTGTTGATACAGTTCGAAAAGGACTGCTCTGAACTGGAATGCTCGGTAACCATAGGAATAGTGAATTCGATGTCCATAAGCTCTTTAGACTTCCGTAATGATATGCTCCAATTGTTTAGAGAGAGAGAGAGAACTTTCTGTTTTACGTAGAAATTGAATCACTTTTACTGAACTTATACTATAAAATTTGATATCATCCAATAAATAAGTGTAAAATTATACTTTGAGACATGAGATCATGAAGGTGTCATCATCGGTGGTACATCAGTCCTGTAACACATGTGAATAGCAACTGAATACTGTATGTTCAGGCCAAGATGAAAGAGGCAATTGGTGATCTCGATCGTTTATGAGGTACAAAAATATTGAAAAATATGGAGGCACAATATATCCATCTGGATGAATTTTTCAGGCGATCAATTTCAAGGGAATTAATTTCGATAGCTTGCCATCTGTTTTTTGATTTTCTGGACGAGAATATGGCTGGAAAAGAATTGCTCGTGGCAAATTTGCTGCACTTTTTCTTCTCTTGCAGAGAAACGATGTTGAAAACTTTAAAAACTCAAAAATCTCATCTCAAAACATCGTAAAAAGAAAAAAATAGCAAAAACAACGGTAAAAAAACCAGAGAGACATAATAATAGGGTTGATACAGATAACGGTGTAGCTTGTCCATCACAATTTGCTATGGATACAAAATGAGGTGAACATGTAGTATCATTTAAAGATTCGTTGATTGCTTCTAAATGTGGTTCAACTTCTTCACATTCATTGTGATTCAGACTTTGGAGACATTCACGTATTCCAAGAAGTCTACAACAAAGACCACTAATATCTTCTAGATTAGGTGGACTTTCTCGACTCAAGCATGATAGTATGGCATGATCATTACATTGTTTTTCACTCAAACCATATGATTGTGAAAAATTATGGACAACAACAATCAGTACATACACTGTGTGAATGAACATGTTTTTCTTTTAAAAAATAATTTTTCGAAAAAGTATGAAGCTTACACAAATAATCACCGAAAAAATAGTTCTAATATCGAAACAAATAACAACTTTGTGTGAACAATTAGGAAGAGAATAAAAAATCCACATACTGAACACGAAGAGTTGAATATTGCCATCAACTCATCATGTGAAGACACTGTTGAATGGATCTATCAATTAAGTCATGTACAAACACTAATTGCCATCGGATGCACTTGCGTAAGCTTCAAGATCGAAAATCAACTTAACAGTAAAATTGATGAGTAGGGTAGCAAATCGGCAAGTCAACCATGGGTCAAATTTCAGTCTACGATCACTATCATTATGAATGATGCTTGAAACCAGAGCCATGAATCATGATGAGAGAGAGGGAGGAAGAGAGATGAAATCAGTTCCATGTAAGATGGTATACAAGAACGTTGTATCCTGTCGATGATGATGATCATCATCAACAACTCCAGATACATATGGCTCTTATGTCTTTCTGACTCATCTAGATGGTAACATAATCTCTCACCCAATCGAATGAATCGGCTGTAGTATTTCTATATTCCAAACCAATGTGGCCACTGTATCCGGAGGAAGCTAAAAGTCTCAGCACATAATCATAATTGATCTCTCCTAGGTTGAATGGACCATCTCGATCAGGCGCTTGAGATATTTGAATGTGTCCAACTGATGGCATTGTTTTTCGAACATATTCAGTGATATTACCATGTAATTTTTGGAGATGAAAAATATCTAGCAAAACTTTCATATTGCCTTGACCGGTAGTTTCAGTGTATCTTTTAACAATATCAATAGCTTGATCATATGATCTCAGATAGTAATTATCTCGTATTGAGAGAGGCTCAATGACCACATTGATTTGATGTTTACCCAAGTAATTAGCTCCATAATAGAGAAGATTAATCATATCGACCATAGCTTTCTCTCGATCCACAGATGATGATGATGAGGGCAGGTCATTCATAACAAGGTGTACCTTTGAACAGTCCAATAGTTCACAATAAGTGACCACTTTGCTCAATATTTTCGATTGATATTCATCTTGTGATGGTATATCACCTTGTGAATATATTTGGAACAAGTGTGGACTGTTGATAAGATCCCATTTGGGTAAATTGAAACCTTTATTGCGACAATCCTGAAATAAGTTTGTGTAATCATCCGGTGAAAGTTGATACGGATCTTGACATTCAATTGTATCGAAAAATTGACCACATTTTGATGATAACAGATGACAATACCGATCGGATATACTTGCCAAATCGGAGAAAAGTGTTGAAATATTAGCTGAAAATTTCATCTTCTATTGCCACAATCAAAAATATTACACCACAGTCAACAATAACAACAACAGGACCAGCCTCACACAACACCGTCAATTGAACATTCTTTCCATTGAACATGGGTAAGTGAAAACAGCGCATCGGTAAAAAAGGTAATTGCTACCATAACCTGCATGCTAATTGTTGTTCTTGATTTGCCATCAACCAAATTACACCTCAGTTCGAAAATATATTTGACTTGATTGTTTCGAGGAGGAGAATGTCTAGATTTGCTTAGATGATGATAAGAAAGAGGATGAGAGTTGAGATTTTTGCTCGAACTGATTTGAGCCTTTTTTTTATTCAATACATAACATACGCTAAATCATTACATTATACATGATACAAGATGAAATGAAAATCAACTATTTAATCTCGGGCGCTTTTCCATAGGAGCTTATCAATTCTTTGTGCTTCTCTAATATTGCTTCTTTCTCTTTCCTGGTGTAACCCTTCTTATATTCGAGTAGCTCTTTCATTGTCATATCGGGCATAATTTCGGTTACTACTCCAGTTCCAACAGTATGTCCAAGGGCTCTAATAGTGAAACGCTGTCCTTTTTCAAGTATCATTTTCTTTGGAATCTAAGAAGAGAAAATCATTGAGAAAGAAGATTAATTATTTTTTCAGGTATTCTTGGAGTTATTCGTTCCACCACAATGATCATATCAATCATACACTTACTCTGATTCTGACTTGAACGTCTTCACCAGGTAAAACCATTTCCTTATCTATCAGATCGAGGGGAAATTTGATATCTGCTGTCATTGTATACAACATACACTTCATTCTGTGTAACAGAGGTTTGTTGAAACCTCCCTCTTCCTTGGTCAAAATGTAAACTTTTGACATGACATGATCATGAATAGATAGGGTATCTGGGGCAGCTAGGACCATTCCACGAACAACGTCAGTTCTTTTTAAGGCCCGAATAAGTACACCAACAGAGTCTCCTGCTTGTGCAACTGAATTATGGCAAAAGAATAGCAATATTAATATCATAAAATATCAAGAGGGAGAAGTTAGATTAGGCAAATCGAATGATTTTGGGGTCAATTTACCATCGAGTGTCTGTCGAAATGATTCCAAGCCTGCTACCGAAGATTTCAATGCTTTGTTGAATCCGAGAACTTGAAGTTCATCACCCTTCTTAATTTTTCCTCTCTCAATACGACCGGTGACTACTGTTCCTCGACCAGTAATCAAATGGGTTTTCTCGATGGGCATCATGAATGGCTTGTCAACTTCTCTGACTGGTTCAGGAATATATTCATCAATTGTGTCGAGAAGCTTTAGAATAGAATCTTTGCCAATCTCTGGACTAACTCCTTCAAGAGCTGCCAATGCAGAACCAGCTACAATTGGAACTTTATCACCATCTAAACCGATTTCATTCATAGTGTCTCTCAATTCCATTTCCGCCAATTCGACCATCTCAGAATCAGCAACGTCGACTTTATTGAGATACACCACAATATTCTCAACACCTAGGATTTATAATGAATCTTGAATTAATACTGATGCTTTTATCACACAAGTAGCTGATTTTCGAAATGAAGCTTACCAATTTGTTTTGCTAAAACTAAATGTTCTTTGGTTTGAGGCATCGGACCTTCAGTTGCAGCAACTACTAGAATGGCTCCATCCATGATGTTGGTCCCTGTGATCATGTTTTTTATGTAATCAGCGTGACCTAGAATAAGGATGAAAAATAGGCAAAAATTTCAGAGCTTCTCTTCCCACATAATCACGATCACAATACTTACCAGGACAATCTGTGTGTCCATAGTGTCGTTTTTCTGTTTGATAATCGACATGACAAGAATTAATTGTGATTCCTCTCTCCTTTTCCTGAGGCGCATTATCAATATCTTCATACGTTCTCACTTCGGCCAACTTTTTCTCTGCCAAAACTTTGGTAATAGCAGCGGTCAAAGTAGTCTTACCATGGTCAACATGACCAATAGTCCCAACATTTACATGAGGCTTATTACGAATGAATTGCTTTCGGCCACCAGCACCTTTCGGCTGTGGTTTCCTTATTTTCGGCTCAGTTGCATACAAACGAGTGACCAAACGCAATGTTGACACCGCAGGACCACGAGTCTGTGGAGCCAAAAAAACTTTAACCGTACATGTTAGTGGACCAAGAAACATGATGATGATTAAACACCACTTCTTCACCGTGTCCCACCAAACACCATATAAACACACCGGTCCAAAAGCACTCGGTTGAAGATGTAAAATATTTTACTTTACACACTCACGAAAATAAACCTCAACAACATGCTTTCCGAATATTGCTTCACTTTTTCATGAGTTTACTAGTTCACATAAAGCCCACATGAAGTCGCATAGGTTGATAATTGAGAAAAATTGCGAAAATTCACAAAAAACAATTAATTTGAATAAGATTTAATTTGATCGCAAAAATTACGGTGCGAAATTGATTCTCAGCTTGTAAAATTTTTGATATTTTTCTTACATTTGAATTTATTTTTTGATGATAATTTTGATGCTAAAAGCTTCAATTATGGTTCTAGGACTTTACCCACATATATATATTAGAACTGTGATGCGGGTTTTGATGCTGTCTGAGTTCAAGAATTCTACTAGATTCGCTCATTAGATAGACTGTTGTAGAGCATACACAGTCTGAGCACTACTTTCCTCATTGAGTTTCAATGAGGTTTGAACAGTTTGGCAGCCGTTTTTGGGGTTTTCAGAAAACTTTTTTTGATTTCAATCACTCACTAGGCTGGCTAAAACTTACCAGTCCAATCAAACTTATGGGCTTGAAGCGGCATGAGGAGAGGGGTCAGTGATGTTCATGATCAACGAAATGAATTTGAATAATATTGCTAATATTGAGTTATTCGTTCCTTGGCTTCGCATTCTTCTTCTTCTTCTGTTCCTTTGACTTTTCCATAAAAAAAATTAGCTATTAATTAATGATTGATAAGCTAACTACGTTTTGAACATTTCATGCCGTTTCGAATGTGTCAAGAATTTCGAATCAGGTCGCATGCGATTTGAATAGTTGGGAAGTTTTTTTCTTGACATTTCCTGGATGTCTATTTCTTATGGGCTGGGGCATCATCTTTGGATTCCATTTCTGTAACTCGGAACTGTGCTCACAAATTGAACGAGTTAACACCAAAAATCGCTCACAAAATTTGATTCAACACCAGAAACGGTTTCATTTTTCGCAAAAATTATTGGAATAAACCGTCGCTCATCAATAAAAGTATTGAACATTTTCTTCTCATATGCATAACTTTCATCGTCCTCTTTAAGAATCTGTCGGGCTTGAATTTTCTTTGAATTAGGCTCTTGCCATACTAATTGGGAAATTGCTCAATTGAAAGAGATGTTGTCTGATCTCAAGTGGAGCATACTCAAGAGTGCCAAGTCCTTGCGGCTCGATGTACGATCCACATCCGGACGATACCTAAGGACTTTCTATCTCTAAGGCTCTTCTTCCAGGTAGCCTAGTTTCTACCAGGAACTTTCCGAACATTCGGATCGAACTTGAACAGTTTGGCAACCGTTTTTTGATCCAACTTATGAGCTTGAAATGATAAAAGGAGAGAGGCATCAGAAATGTACATGATCAATCAGGAGAATATAACATCATTAGTTGAGAGTTATTCGTTTTTTGGCTTTCCATTCTTCATCATCTGTCGGACAGATTCTGTTCCCTGCACTTTTTCGCATCCCAACCATCTGAAGGCGTCTCATTAATGAATCTCGTCCTCCTGATTCGAATATTGTCTTAGGCTTAGTAATTTTTCTTCAGAATAGTGCTACTGAACCTTGAAGGATTGTTCGAAAATATTTTTGCCCTAAATTCATGTTCAGTGAATAAAATAGTGACTGAAAATTTTTGAATTGTCTTGTTCATCTGAGGAAATCTAACTTCCTTAAACCTTCAATTCATATGAAATTGATTGAATCAATTATAAGTGGAAAATTTTGCATATATTAATTTAGTATGCTGTCTGAGTTCAAGCGGTTTCGTACACCTCGAGCATCCCTCGAAGTGCTAACAAATTCAAACAATTCAGAGCGTTTAAAATCTTCGTGACATCAAGTCATAATCTCCATACTTCGGATCCAGGCAACTGGCCGAGGTGTGACTTGAGCAGTTCGGCAGCTTTTTTTGGACTACTTGATTGTGAATAAAGAAATACTATTCCTCGATCGAGTCTTGGATACTTAATGAACCTGCCTGCTCGGTAGTGGAAATTCCTAGCTATTTCAAATGTCACTGCAAATATTAGATCAATTAGTCGATTTAGGTCCCACTGAAACCCTAATTTACATGTATGTATAGATATGTATTTTTGTGGAAAATTTCTGGTATCTATCATATATGTACCGATGATGAAAGTAGAAACTTTCTTCATTTTTCTTACTCCTATCCAGAATCATAATCAATTTACCCCGAAGACATTGTAAATCTTTGGCTATCTCGATTGAATTTCGTCCAAAAAAATCATCTTCATTGATATTCTCCTTTGGACGTCGACAAAAATCTAACTTAACGAATGCCAATATGTGTGAAAATGTGGATAGACGATGTTTCAACATTCCGATAACTTGAAGTACCAAAATGATGGCAAAAAATAGTATAAATGTTGCTCCAACTGGTTCCAGATTACTATTAACTCGATCCTCTTCAATATCAATCGGTGAAAGAGTAGATGTTGCCTGATGGTGATGTTCATTTCTGATGATGGTCACATTGGACAGTATCATCAGTTTATTGGAATCCAGTCCACTTTTATCATCAGCCTCAATCTGTGGTGCTAAATCAAATCGAAATGGTAGCCTGATGGACAGCTTATCTCGATTCGATTGGAGTAGATATATTGTCATGATGAATATTCCATTCAACATTAACACTGCGAACATAACTTTATCTCGAAGCTCTTTCAGTCCAAGTGATACACGCTTTTCATGTTCCTTATCGGAATCAAGAGGGAACAGATACTTTTTGATCATCTCTCGCCAAAATGTTGTCTCATGATCAGATAAATACAGCACCGGACTGTCTTTGAATATATCATCATCCATCCATCGAGGATTTCGATTAACATCTCGCCTATTCTTGCCACTATTAGATTTACTTAGCTTCGCATGCAAATGAGTATGCTCATGCTGGAGATCGGAATTTTTTTTCATCAACCGATTGGAACTATGTATTGGGTCCATCGGCATCAGACTACTGGTTGTGGTATCAGTTGTATGAACACTGGTAGTATCAGCATCATCATCTGAAGATTCCAACAAAGTTCGACAAAAGTTTCTGAACAGTGTGTGTATGCATCAGAGGCGGCATTATATTCAACTGGATAGCCACTTTGTAGCAATAGAGTACACAGCCACCGATTTTCACCCTGATCAAATTGAACATATTCTCGTGGCTCCTTACACTGAACCGCATACCATTTCATCACATTGGGACTCATCAATGCTCGAGCTCGAAATAGTGAAAAACATCCTGGACTACACAACACACAACCGAACACATGTTCGGTGGCCTTTTGTAGCCAATGGCTGACAGCATATTCAAATTTTTGATACCAAACCATCAGTCCGGTGCCTATTGGATGTATTCGGCCACATGCAGCACCGAGATTTCGATTCTTTTTCATCAGATCAACCAGTAGCAATACTGCACTGGCACGAAAATCAATATCACCATCCAATGCCAATAGATAGGTGTTCTCACCTCGAACTGCTTTATGATTTATGTGTAAAGTTGAATCCATCAAAAGATGTCCTAAAAGATAATACATATACATGACCTGAGAAAAAGAAAGAGAGAGAGAGAACGAGGTTTCATCCTCGACATCAAGCTCTAGGACCATTCACTCTTTTGCTAATCTTGTTCATTCTATGGCAGAATTGGTTTCCTCGATAGAAAATGACTGTAATGATGGATTGCGTTGTTGAGCTTGAAATGATTTCTTTCATTATGAAATGCAGTCATTTTCTATTGAAGGACCAAATTTTGAACAGAATGGACAAGATTAGCAGAAGAGCTAATGGTCCTAGAGCTTGGTGTCAAGAATGAAACTTCGGAGAGGTGAGCACTTTTTACAGGAGAAAGAACAGTTTTTTCAAAAGAGTGGACAATCAGAGTCCTACAGATGGACAGAGAGGATTTTCTAAAAGTGTATAAACCACCACATTTCCCCTCCTCTCCAGTTCTAATTTTTATCAAGCTCTATCGATCGCTATAAAGTGTGGTCAAAAGTTTGTCAGAGTATGGGAGACTTGAATCAACTCAGACTCAATTGATCAATGTCTCATAAAAAATAATTTACAACTGATTTTATTCTAAAAATCCTAAAAATTCACTCAATCAAAAGAAATTCATTTTCGTTGAATATAAACTTCTGTTCATTCATTCATTCGCAAAAAAGATTAAAGCTAGCTCATTTCAACTCAAATCCGTTTACTGATTTAAAATTTTTGTTCGCTCTAATGGCAGACACTGGTTTTTCGGAAGAAAATCACTGTATTCATCCGAATTCATCCTTCTCGCACTGTGAAAGGATAGTATTTTTGAGTGCTACGTAGCTTCGATCACATCACGCTTGCTGGAGTTTCTCAATCACGATTATAATACGCAATTGTTTTCTTATTTTGAGTCGAATCTCGGATGATCATTAGAATCTGTCCATTCGAACAATGCCATGAATTACTCGATGATTATTCGCAAAAGTTTTAGGATAAAACTTTTCATTTGCTAAAGAGACATGAATTGAGGCGGTCTTATTTGTAACTTCTTTTCGAAAAAATTTAGTCTACTATAAGCTTTAATCTTGGCTTCATTGATTGCATGATTTATAAATGGGAAAACACAACTCACCTTCTTTGAGCTGTCCGAGTTCAAGTGGCCCCACACACCTCGGGGGCACCCTTCGGGGTGCTTTAAAACAAACAAACAAAACAACACAACCAGACTAAAACTTGGCGCAAGCCCAACTCCATACCTCGGTTCAGGCAACTGGCCGAGGTGTGACTTGAGCAGTTTGGCAGCTCATTTTGTTTTATTTTAATCGGGAATAAGTGATGATTCATCATCAGACTCTAGTAATTTAGGCTTTCATCTTGATCTTTGTCTCTTATTCTTTCGAACAATATTTAATTCAGTTCATGTGCTTCGATCCCATGGGACTCTCCAACCTTTGTATCCAAGTTTTCTGTCCTTATTATATATTCAGATTTCGACGAGCTATAATCGATTTACCTAACTTTTGATACAATCTTCCTCGCTCAGTTGTCTTCTCTCGATTGGCTGGCCGAATGCTGCCTCCAAAATTCTAAATTCCTCTAGCTCCAGTGAACATTCATCAGCACCTTTCATGGTATGATCAAGAGTGAGATGTCTTTCCAAAACTTTGGCCCCTTAAGCCACAGCACCTTATCGACCAGAAGGGTTCATGTCCAGAGAAGCCGATCACTTTATCGGGAAAAATTTGCTTATACAAGGGTATAAAATTGAGATGGACATCTTTTGGTGGACAAGTATAAGAACTCGTACATTGTAGAACACAAATACGATCATTAAATTTACCCGCCAAATTAATTGAGCATTCAGCATTCACTTCCATTCTATGTATTCCAGTTGATATTATCGTAATTCGAATATTGTCTTAGCCTCAGGAATTTTTCTTTGGAATAATGCTATTAGCCCTTGAATGACTGTTCGAAAATTAAGATTGTATTCTGTCTCGATAAATTTTGTGCATTCTTGGTAGTCACATCTTGCACAACCGTGAATAAAGGGGTTATTCTCCCATGGTAAGATCTTGGTTAGTAATCTTTCTCAGCAACATTTAAGCGTCACTTTGAAATGTTATAACCTTCATCATAGCCAGCTCAGGGGGTCTTCAACGGATGTGAGAGATGATTCTGATTCGAATTTTTCGTTAGCTTTAGCATTACGAAATTGTTCATCAGAATAGACATGCCAAATTTTTCGTACATATTCGAAAAAATTTTCAGAAGAAACTTCTCTTCAATCAATGAGCCAACTATCATATTTTTTCTGATCCTTCCGTTTTTTGAGAAAATTTTATCTTTCAAAACCTTTAATTTTCACCTTAACGTTTTGTTGATTTATAAATGTAAGAGTCCATCCTGGCACTGATGGAGTTGTCCGAGCCCAAGCAGTTCCTAAGTAAGTCCTAGGCAAAAAAATCACGATATTGTGATACACTGAAATACAACTGTATTAATAATATGAATAAATTCCTGGTTGATCTTGGATCAACTGGGGGCTGTACTGGGCCATTCGGCAACTCCTTTTGTTATTCTAATCAGCAGTATGTTATGAGTCATTTATTCTTCCATAATCCTGGTAATTTATGCTTTCGTCTTGATCTATGTCTCTTATAATCTTTCGACCGACAATTTCGTTCAGTTTATGTGCTTCAATTCCACGCGGTTCTCAAACCTTTATATCCAAGTCCTCTGTCCTTATTATGCTAGAACTGTGAGATGGTTTTCGATGCTGTCCGAGTTCAAGAATTTCACAAGATTAGCTCATTAGATAGACTGTTGTAGGGCATACACAGTCTGAGCACTGCTTTCCTCATTGAGTTTCAATGAGGTTTGAACAGTTTGGCAGCCGTTTTTGGGGTTTCCAGAAAACTTTTTTTGATTTAACTTATGGTCTTGAAGTGGCCTGAGGAGAGAGGGATCACTGATGTACATGATCAACAAAATTTGATTCAGCACCAGAAACGGTTCATTTTCGCAAAAATTATTCGAATAAACAGTTGATCATTTATAAAAATATTGAACATTTTCCTCTCATATGTATAACTTCCATCGTCCCCTTTAAACATCTATTGGGCATGAATATTCTTCGAACTAGGTTCGAACTATACTAATGAGGAAATTATCCAAATAATAGAGATGTTGTCTGAGCTCAAGTGGAGCATATCCAAGAGTGCGAGGGTCCTTACGACTTGATGTATGATCCACATCCGGACAACATCCAAGGACTTCAATCTCTAGAGCTCTTCTACCAGGTAGCCTAGTTTCTACCAGGAATCTTCCGGGACATCCGAATCGAGCTTGAGCAGTTTGGCAACCGTTTTTTGGTCCAACTTAGATTGAAATGACAAAAGGAGAGAGGCGTTTGGAATGTGCGTGATCAACCAAAAGAATTCAAATAACATCGTTAGTTTAGAGTTATTCGTTCTTCGGCTTTCTATTTTCCATCATCTGTTGGACAGGCTCTGTTCCCTGTACATCCGATAAAAATTTGAAATTTTAATAAATCAGCTCGCTCGATATTGGAAATTTCTAACTATTTCAAATGTCCCTAAGATGTCAAATCAATTTGTCGATTTGGGTCTCAATGAAACCCCAACTCAATGTTGGATTGTGTTGTTGAGTTTACAAATAATTTCTTCCATTATGAAACATTTATCCGAATTCATCCTACTCGCATCGTGAAAGGATAGTATTTTCCAGTGTTACGTAACTTTAACCACATGCGCCCGACAGAGTTTCTCAATCACGATTTTAATACGCAATTGTTTTCTTTTCTTTGAGTCGAATCTAGGATGATCATTAGAATCGCTGCCTCCGAATAATGCCATGAATTACTGGATGATTATTCGCAAAAGTTTTAAGACGAAACTCTTCAAATGCTGAAGGGACATGAATTGAGGCTATCTCATCTGTAACTTCTTTTTGAACAAATTTTGTCTACTATAAGCTTTAATTTTGGCTTCATTGATTGAATGATCTATAAATTGTAAAACACACCGCCTTTTTGCTGAGCTGTCCGAGTTCAAGTGGCCCCACACACCTCGAAGCAACTTTCGAGAAACTTCATGGTGTTAAAACCAAACAAATCAACACAAACTACAATAAAACTTGGCGCAAGCCGAACTCCACACTTCGGATCCAGGCAACTGGCTGAGGTGTGACTTGAGCAGTTTGGCAGCTCATTTTGTTTTATTTTAATCAGCAATAAGTGATGATTCATGATCAGATCCTTGCATAATTCATGCTTTCATCTTGATCTTTGTCTCTTATAATCTTTCGACCGATAATTTCGTTCAGTCTATGTGCCTCAATCCCACGCGGTTCTCCAACCTCTGCATCCAAGTCTTCAGCCCTTATTATATATCCAGATTTCAAATTTCGACGAGCTACAATTGATTTACCTAATTTTTTGATAACATTGTTCCTCGCTCGGCTGTCTTCTCTTGGTTGGCCGAATGCTGCCAGCAAAATTTTTACATTTTACATTTTCAATCAAAAGTTTGAATTCTTCTGGCTCCAGCGAACATTCATGATCAGCACCTTTCTGGGTGATCAAGGGTAAGATGTCTTTCCAGAACTTTAGCCCCTTTGCTACAGCACCTAAACTAATCGGCCACGAGCATTCATGTCCAGAATAGTCGATCACTTTATCGGGAGGAATTTTCTCATACAACGGTATACAATTGAGATGGACATCTCTGGGGGGACAAGAATAGGAACTTGCACATTGTGGAACACAAATACGATCATTAAATTTACCTGCCAAATTAATTGAGCACTTCCATTCCATGCACTTCAGTTAATATTACTAGAGGAGCTGTTCACATTTAAATTAATCAAACATTAGCACCGGTAGAAATGATCTAATAGGTTTTTAGGGAAGTAGAAAAAAATTTTGTGTGCACTGAACATAAATCAATTAATTCATCAAGAGAATTAAGGATTGGTGAGAAAATGAGCGAGCTTATTGTCGAAAATTCTTAGTTCTCCTCCTCCGATGTCCATCAAGCTGATCAATCATTCCCAGTATGCTAGATCGGACTAGATCAACAAACAGCTGAAATGATATGACAAATCTGAATTCCAGAGTATTTGGTTCAACTTGAAAACGATCTGACTGTCCCTTCACAAAATCTTTGAGCTGTTATTCCCGCTCGTTTGAGCAAATCAATTGAACAAGAGTCTACTAAATTCACGAAAACTGAAGCAAACCAAATCTAATCATGTACCATATAAGCGCGCGAGTTTCCTGGCTATCGAGCCCTAACTTACCTGTTGCTTAGAGATCATCTTTTCATGATAAGAACTGATAATCTTAGAGCAATAAAGTAGTAATTCTGAACGCTAAGACTCTCACTTCAACGCATTTTTGATAGATGCTCTGTTATTATTACTTGAGCTTCCGTTAACTTGAACATGATGAACTGCAGTATTGTAAATGAATTTTTTATTTAATTTTCCTACGAAATCTGACAACAAGACTTCTCTTCGATTTATGAGACACTGGCAATGACTTCCCTATTCAATTTGTTCTTCGTAGAAAATTTTTCCAACTAAAAGCCTCAGTTCTTACTCCATTAGTCTACCGGCTTATTAATCATAGAGTTACAGAAATTATTTTAGGAGCTGTTTATGTTCGAAGTAGGCACATGAGGTCGGTAGCTGCAAGCCTCAGCATTTAGCAAAGCTGGCTGTCAAAAATTTCGAAAGCCATCCCACACTAGGACCACCATTCTTCCAAGATGTTGTTTGAGCAATTAGAGATCTATAGATTGAGGGTTATTGTATTTTTCCATGATTGGTGCTTGATGAGAAATGCTTTCGCGATTAAGTTAATCATTAGAATTATCATGAATTACACCTCACTCCAGCTTAGGCTCTCTCAATGATGGTATCAGCTCTTCAATCAATCTCCAATCTGACAGAACCCTCAAAAACTCCTCTCTTCCAGGATCATACTAGCAATTATGGGACGATTATTCGCAAAAATTTTCAGGAAAAACCCTTTCCTCAAGAGAAAGGCTACGATTGAAGTCTTTCAGACTGTTCCATCTCTCAAAAAATTTTTTAATCATTGAAAACTAGAATTTTTTTCAAATAATGAGTGAGTAATTCATAAGCCAAACATGATGTCCCTAGAATTTCGAGCTGTCCGGACTCAAGAGTCAAAAACACGTACTCATGCCTCATATATGCCGCCCGTCGCAGGTTCTTAATCTGTGTTAACATCAATGGAGTCTAGTAACTCCATTTACCGATATACATCTTTCGGATCTTTGGAACAAAACGAAGTGTCTCAGAATTTGATGCTTGCGACGGCCGGCATATATGAGGCCGGTTAAAGTGGCTAGAGAATGCTCTTCGGTGATCTCCCGACGTGTCCTTTGAGCAGATTGACAGCTCATTTTGATTCAGTCGGCTTGGAATGATTATTCCAGATGAAATTCAGATCTCCGTTCATCAACTCAGGCAACTGACATAAAATTGAGAAATAAAAATTCAGCAGAACAATAACTTGGGCCGCATCAACTTCCGAGTGCTTCCGATAGTAGCAATCTGTACTCTCTCATACCTCGAATCTGGTATGATGGCTTGTGATTTTTTTCGGACTCATATTATGGATCACAGTCAGTGATAATCAACAAAAATTTCTGGAGAGCAAACTCTCCTCTCGTGATATCAACCTTTATCCAAGTCATTTTGGGAGAAATTTTCTCCATTATGAGCTTATAATTTTACACCATTGATCAGTCGATTCATGAAGAGAAGAGCTTAATATTCACCTGCTAAACTTTATTCACCTACTGGAATCTAGCGAGAAGAATGGCAGCCAAGTCAGACGATTGCGACAGATCATGATCGTCTTGAGTGCACCTCGAGCAGTTTGGCAGCTCTTTTTGTTCAGTATTTTGTTCAACCTGAAAATTCATTCATTCATTCATGAAAAACCATGAGAACTGATAGAATTTTTTCGAGCAAGGTTTTCTATGCATACCTACCAGATTCATTATCTCTCGTGACATTTTTCGATCGGAAACATGCGTTTCTCTCAATTCTTCACAATAAACAGTTATGTAGCGATAACTCTCGAATGGCACTATGCTATTACTGAATGGGAACATGAGCTCCAGTATTCACTCAACAAACTCAATGAAAATTAAAGCGATTCCGTAGCAAACTGAATCTTATTTCTTACAGTTCTAATCCTGACTTGGTTTCATCCAAAAAACTTTCAGGATTTCATCCCGTTCAGAAGGAATGCTTGAATCTTTGTCATTAGGATACTCATCGCAGGTATCATACACTGTAACTCTCATCTCAGCCACCTGAAGGCGTCTTAATGAATTCAATTTTCGTAATTCGAATATTGCCTGAGCCTCGAGAATTTTTATTCAGAATAGTGCTATTAGCCTCTGAATGATTGTTCGAAAATATCTTTGCCTAAAACTCGTTTCAATTGGATAAAATAGTAGCTGAATTTTTTTCAATTGCCTTCTCTTCTTATGAAAATTCCACCTGCTAAAACCTTCAATTAATAAAACAATGATTGAATGGTTTATAAATAGAAAATCTTGCTCTTATTATATTAGTATGCTGTCTGAGTTCAAGCGGCTCCAAACACCTCGAGCACCCCTTGGGGTGCTATCAAACCAATCAAACAAACAAACTCTCTAAACCGTCAACTTACACCACATCTCGGATTTCCGAGGTGTGACTTGAGCAATTTGGCAGCTTTTTTTGCCTTTCTTAGTGTGAACAGAGTAAAACCTATTCCTAATTCGAATCTCGCTCATTCACGGTTTCCTTTTGACGAATTTAAACCATCGGAACTATAATTTAGTCAAGTCTATGTCCTTTAATTTCACGATACACCACGACAGCTATATTCAGGTCTTCTGCTTCGAGTAAGCATATAGATATTGAGTTTTGATCTGAAAAATGCGAATCACCTAGTTTTTGATTTTCAACGATCTTCTTCAAGCGATTGGTTTACTGAGAGATAACTGCAAAATGTTCATATTTTCAACCAAAGCGTACAATTCTCCAATGAACACTCATGATCAGCCACTCGTTCTCACATCTTGTTCAGTTCTCAACGAAACTTAGGCCATTTTCTATTCAGCTCTCAGGATCATATTCTGTTTTGGGAAAGTTTGTGCACTTTTATTTATCAGACTTTGCAAAACTGTGGCCGAAGAATTGTTTTTCCACGATCAGATCAATCTTAGTTGAGAACGTTTTCGATTTAGACTTATAAAGTTTCGAATTTCAAAATGATGTTCAGAAAGATTTCAGAGCGACAGAGAGAGAGAGAGAGAGAGAGAGAGAGAGAGAGAGAGAGAGAGAGAGAGAGAGAGAGAGAGAGAGAGAGAGAGAGAGAGAGAAAAGAGATGCCTCATGGATGCAGTTCTGTCATCAATTCCATGGCTTAGTGCATCTCTCTCTCTCCTTCCTCAGTATCTCATACGAAGTTTGACAAACACAGGCTTTCCTTTTTTCTTCCTTCAATCTCACCCTTTCTCTGTCTTTCTCTCTTTCTTATTCTTCTCCACCCGAAAATTGGCTTCAAGAACACATCTCGTCCAGTGTCCACTTTTAGATCTAGCAGAATGGGACCAATTTCTTGACCAACAACTGAACACAAAACTTTAATGGTACCTATCATTCATCATTCATCGATCGTATGGACATGGAAAAACTGATTCAGATGAACATGAAGTGCTATTGTGTGTATGTGTGTGAATGTCAACCAGGAAGAAGATTCAGTTCCCAATTTTTCTATCTGTCGTGTCCATATGCACCTATGTATTTTACACACACACACACACACAACCATCATCGTGAAACAAATTACGTGGTGAGAGAAAGACCCAGTTTTCAATTGCATTTTCCCTGGAAATATATTCGCATGATGTATCGAAGACAGAATACAATAACAGTGCATGGAAAATTTTTTTGCCAGCTTTTCTCTAGGATGTAGACGAAAGAGAGCACGTTCTCTAGGTACGAAGTGTATTATGTCGATGGATTGTCATGATCGGTTGAATGTCAGAATAGATCAAGTTCACAATCAGAGGAAGCGAGATTGGATCACTTGGGATGAAAAGAATCAAGCATAGGCCCGAAGGAATATGATCACAGACAGATCAAGGCAGTATGAGTAATGAATTACATTCTATTATCATGGGCATAAGCTATCTTTTCGAAAAGAGTGAAGTTAAAATATATATATATATACACATGTGTGTATATAGAGAAAACAGAATAAGAAAGACAGACGAGTTAGAGACTTTTCTAAAATGATCATGTAATGATTTGAATAATGTATGCACAACCCATCAGCTACTCCAGCTATTACTACTACTACTGTTGGTGTGTGTGTATCCAATTTTCAATCAATGCTAATCGAGATTTGAAGAAAATCTATAACTGCAATTCGGCGGTCATCCTTTGACAGTATTGTAGATCAGATTATGTGATCAACAAACAGCTTGAATGATATGACAAAGCTGCTCTCTAGAATATGTTGTTTAACTTGAAAATGACTTGATTGTCCTTTTAGAGAATCTTGGAGCCGTTATTCCCACTCATTTGAGCCAATCAATTGAACAAGAGTCAACCAAATTCACAGAAACTGAAGCAAACCGAATCTGATCATATACACCATCATATGCACGATCATGGTCAAAACTTTGGTTTCAGATAAGAAAATGATTAAGATTGCATTGTGTCTCAAAAAACTTTGCGAATTTCTAGTAATCACACCTTCACAACCGTGAATGAAGAGGCTACTTTCCCATGGTGAGATCTTGATTAGCAATCTCTCTCAGCAACAATCAAGCGGCACTTTGGAATGTCAGCTGACTAAGATGAAAGTCTCTTCAACTGATATAAAATGATGATTCTGATCTGAATTTTGCATTAACTTCAGCATTACAGAATTTTTTATCAGCATAGGCATGCCAATTTTTTCGTATATATTCGAAAAAATTTCCGAATGAAACTTCTGTTCAATCAATGAGCCAACTGTTGTATTTTTTGTGATCCTTGCGTTTTTTGAGAAAATTTTATCTTCTAAAACCTTTAATTTACACTCTAGCTCTTAGTAGATGTATAAATAAAAGAGTGCGTGATTGGAATGGTGGAGTTGTCTGAGCCCAAACAGTTCTTAAGTAAGTCCTAGGCAAATATCAAATATCAAGATATTCTTAAGTAAGATTATGTGGAAAAAATTCCTGGTTGATCCCGGATCAACTGGGGGCTGTGTTGAGCTAATTGGCAACTCTTTTCGTTATTTCAATTAGCAACATGTTATGAGTCATTTTTTCTTTCATGATCAGCTCCTTGTAATTTATGCTTTCGTCTTGATCCATGTCTTTTATAATCTTTCGATAATTTCATTCAGTTTATGTGCTTCAACTCCACGTGGTTCTCCAACCTTTATATCCAAGTCCTCTGTCCTTATTATATACATATGTATCCAGATAGCTCATTTTGTTTGCTCATGTTATTCTGGATAGAGGATCATTTTTCATGATGAAATCTTCATCTTAAATTTTCTGGCCCAACAGTTGAAAATTGTGACTGCAACTACTTTGTCGAATTAGCACTTACCAAACGCACCTCAAGGCGTTCCTCGAGTAATTTTTGTAATTTTGTATCTGGCTGACCATAATATACAAATGTAAATCTCACAGATTAATGTTATCAATAACCGGAAGACTGATCGCAAATAATTCATGATAAAGCATCTACCTGATTGATAAGCTAATTTCGATAGCTTCTTTATTCATTTCGTTTTGTCAAGGGAATTTTGTCTGTGAAAAACTTTAACCAATGATTTATAGATTAGTTGATTCATAAATCAGAAATTATGCTAACATGCTACTGAGCTGTCCGAGTTCAAGGCAGTGAAAATGATTAAACCTAACAAAGCTACAGTAAAAAAAGACTCATGTCTCGATCGGGTGAGACTTGAAGTCACTTGAGCAGTTTGGCAGCTCATTTTGTCCCACATATGTCCGATTCCCTTGAAGATCTCACAAAATTGTTCATCAGAACAATTTTTCCAAATTTCAAATCGATGTTCAGAGAGATTTCTGGGCAAAACTCCTTCTCGGTGGATGAGATGATAGCTATATTTTCCTCATTTTTTCGGTCTTTTCGAGATAATTTTGTTCTCTAAAAGCTTTAATTTTCCTTTCATTGATTGACTAGAGATTTATATGTTGGAAAGTTTATTAGATTGATTCGAGTTGTCTGTTCTCAAGCATTATATGATGTCGGTCTTCGTAAATTCCCTGTTCAACTCATGATACTATGATTCTCAACCGAAATGAAGCTTAGTATGCGGCGATTGTCGACAAGCGCTTGCTGCTGAAGCTTCTGTGGCACTAGAACGCAATAGTTCGAGCTTGACTTGAAAAACTGCCAACCTTCATATCTTTAAGAAGGCTCTTCAATGGCCTCAGTAAAGAGACTTGAGTAGTTTGATAACTCATTTTGTTTTTTCATGTAAATCTGGGATCATCTTTTCATGATGAAATCTTTATCTCAATTTCTCTAACCAACAGTTGGCAATTGTGAAGGCGAATGCCTTGTCGAATTATTATTCTTATCAAACGCACTTCAAGGTGCTTCTCACCTCAATTTCATAATTGGCTGATTATATTATGAACACTCAAAAATTACTCTACTTCAAATTAATGTTACCAATAACCGGAAGATTGATCGCAAATAATTCACGGTAAAGCTTCCACCTAGTTGATGAGATAATGTCGATAGCTTCTCCACTCATTTCGTTTTTTCAAGGCAATTTTGTCTCCAAAAAACTTCAACCCATGATTCATTGATAAGCTGATGCATGAATCATAAATTATGCTGCTATTCTATCGAGCTGTCCGAGTTCAAGCCGCTTCAAATGCAAAATCTCGATGGCTTTAAGCCTCAACCGGCCGAGGCTTGGAGTCGCTTGAGCAGTTTGGCAGCTCATTATGTATGACATATGTCCTATTAAAATTCGAGTCGTTGTAATTGATCAAATTTTTCCACTTCAGGTTATCAATCAGTTTATACCTTCATCTTTTGATGTCTTTCTGACTTGCTTGTATCCAGTTTTTAATCAGCAATATTCTTTCTACTCGATTCTCTAGAATGCTCCTTCTTGGTCTTTTTTCTGCATCATAAAGTAAAAAAAGTGGAATACAGTAGTTCCCATGGGAGCAATCTTTTCCTGACACATTCTACTCATTTGTGCAGGGTTAACTTTGAAGTGTAAGTGCCAGTGATTCTCAAAAGCTCTTCGATTTCAATACCCCTGCGTTGCTCCAAAATATTATCACCGTTTTGCTTTTTGAGGCCATTTTTAAGAATTCTCTCAGATTTTGATAGCAATCTAGGGTAAGCAGCAGAAGGAGCAGTTTTTTTCTGATAAAATTTTGTCACTAGAATTCTTTGAATAAGTGACAGCTTTTGGACCGAGCTATTCACAATTGAATTGAATTTATCCTCAGTAAAAAGATCCGATTGGTTTTTACAAGAAAATTTTACGCGTGTTGAACATCAATAAATTAGTTTATCAAGAAAGTAGGAATTGTTAAGTAAATCAATAAGCTTATTGGCAAAGATTCTTAGTTCTCCACCTCAGTTGACCAACGTACCGATTCAATTATCTTCAGTATACCGAATCAACTGGCCTGATTCGGGTCATGTGATTAAAAAAACAACTGAAATGATATGATATGACAATTCTTCATTCTAGAGTACATGTACAGTGTATGTGACTTGACTTGAAAATGATTTCATTGCCTCTTTTCAAGATCTTGAAGCCATTTTTCCAACTCATCTGAGCTAATCTATTGGAGAAGAGTCAACCAAATTCACAGAAATCGTATCGAAATGAACCTAATCTAATAACCTAATCTGACCATCTCAATCAAAACTTAGGTTCCCATCAGTAAACCATTGAGATCACATTTTGTCTCGAAAAACTTTGTGCATTCCTAGTAGTTACACCTTTAAAACCGTGAATGAAGAGGCTACTTTCCCATGGTGAGATCTTGATTAGTAATCTCTCAGCAACAATCGAGCGGCACTTTGGAATGTCATAACTTTCATCTTAGCCAGTTGAAAGCCTCTTCAACTGGTGTAAAATGATGATTCTGATCTGAATTTTCCATTAACTTCAGCATTACAAAATTGTTTATCAGCATAGGCATGCCAAATTTTTGGTATATATTCAAAAAAATTCCCGAATGAAACTTCTGTTCAATCAATGGGCCAACTGTTATATTTTTTTAGGATCCTTGCGTTTTTTGAGGAGGTTTCATCTTGAAGAACCTGTAACTTACGCCTCAACATTTAGCTGATTCATCAATGTGAGAGTCCATTCTCACTAAAATGGAGTTGTCTGTGCCCAAACAGTTTCTAAGTAAGTCCTAGGCAAAAGTGCATTGAGTTACATTTGTAATTCAAGAGCACAGCGTAGCTGTGCTCTAGAGTGAATTTCCTGGTTGACCAGCGTCAACTGGTCAACTGGGGGCTGTGTTGGGCTATTTGGCAACTCTTTTTGCTATTTTAATTAGCAATATGTTATGAGTCATTTATTTTTTCATGATCAGCTCCTTGTAATTTATGCTTTCGTCTTGATCTATGTCTCTTATAACCTTTCGACCGATAATTTCATTCAGTTTATGTGCTTCAATTCCATGTGGCTCTCCAACCTTTATATCTAAGTCCTCTGTCCTTATCATACATCCAGATTTCAGATTTCGGCGAGCAACCATTGATTCACCTACCTGTAATTTTCGATAACAATCTTCCTCTCTCAGCTGTCTTCTCTCGATCGGCTGGCAGAATGCTGCCTCCAAAATTTTTATATTTTCAATCAAAAGTTTGAATTCTTCTGGCTCCAGTGAGCATTCATGATCAGTACCTTTCATGGTATGATCAAGGGTAAGATGTCTTTCCAAAACTTCAGCCTCTTTAGCTACAGCACCTAAACTTATCGGCCAGGAGCGTTCATGTCCAGAATAGCCGATCACTTTATCGGGAAAAATTTACTTATACAACGATATGCAGTTGAGATGGACATCTTTTGGTGGACAAGGATAAGAACTCGTACATTGTAGAACACAAATACGATCATTAAATTTACCCGCCAAATTAATTGAGCACTTCCATTCCATGCATTCCAGTTGATATTATCGTAATTCGAATATTGGGTAAGCCTCAAGAATTTTTCTTTGGAATAGTGCTATTAGCCATTGAATGATTGTTTGAGAATTAAGATTGCATTCTGTCTCGATAAACTTTGTGCATTTCTGGTAGTCACACCTTGCACAAACGTGAATAAAGGGGTTATTTTTCCATGGTAAGATCTTGGTTAGTAATCTCTCTCAGCAACATTTAAGCGGTACTTAGAAATATTATAACCTTCATAATCAGCTGAAAGTCTCTTCAACTGATGTAAACTAATGATTCTGATCCGAATTTTTTTGTTAGCTTCAGCATTACGAAATTGTTCATCAGAATAGACATGCCAAATTTTCCGTACATATTCGAAAAAATTTTCAGATGAAACTTCTCTTCAATCAGTGAGTCAACTATCATATTTTTTCTGATCCTTCCCTTTTTTGAGAAAATTCTATCTTTCAAAACCTTTAATTTACACCTTAACGTTTTGTTGATTTATAAATGTAAGAGTCCATCCTGGCACTGATGGAGTTGTCCGAGCCCAAGCAGTTCCTAAGTAAGTCCTAGGCAAAAAAATTATGATGCTGAAATCTGTTACATTCGTAATGAAAGTGTGAAGTCAATCAAATTCCTGGTTGATCTTGGATCAACTGGGGGCTGTACTGGGCCATTCGGCAACTCCTTTTGTTATTCTAATCAGCAGTATGTTATGAGTCATTTATTCTTTCATAATTCTGGTAATTTATGCTTTCGTCTTGTCTCTTATAATCTTTCGACCGACAATTTCGTTCAGCCTATCTGCTTCAATCCCACGCGGTTCTCCGACCTTTATATCCAAGTTCTCTGTCCTTATTATATATCCAGATTTTAGATTTCGACGAGCAACAATTGATTTACCCAATTTTTGATAACGATCTTCCTCGCTTGGCTATCTTCTCTTGATTGGCTGGCCGAATGCTGCCTGCAAAATTTTTACATTTTCAATCAAAAGTCTAAATTCCTCAAACTCCAGCGAACATTCATGATCAGTACCTTTCATGGTATGATCAAGGGTAAGATGTCTTTCCAAAACTTTAGCCCCTTTAGCTACAGCACCTAAACTTATCGCCCAGGAGCGTTCATGGACAGAATAGCCGATTACTTTATTGGGAAAAATTTGCTCCTACAACGGTATAAAATTGAGATGGACATCTTTTGGTGGACAAGGATAAGAACTCGTACATTGTAGAGCACAAATACGATCATTAAATTTACCCGCCAAATTAATTGAGCATTCTATCACTTCCATTTCATGCATTCCAGTTAATATTACTAGAGGAACATTTTTATGGGCAGCTTTCTCGACTAGAGGAAAGTTATTAACATATCCACTACCAATCTTGAGCCATGGAACTTTTAAATTGTCCACCAGAAAATCTATCGATTCACTGTCCATTGCTGAGGCTGTAAACTGGATTCCTTGATTATTGAGTGCATAATTTCTTAGACGGACAAATTGTTCATCAGTAAATTGTATTAGTGCAGCTTTATGAGCACCACAAGTCTCACCGAACGAATGTTTGCTCTTATATGGACGATCGAGAGCTCTTTGATTGAATTTACTCTTCAAACAACATCTTTGAAACTTAACACAGTCACAACCGATAGATGCTGCTATTCGTATCAATTCGGTGGCAATTGAATCATCTCCTTGATGATTTTGGCCTATCTCAGCGATAACATAGCACGGATTGTCGCTACCCATATGTCGACCTGGATGTAATTCGAATTGTCTCTTTTCCATCTTCTCTTCGATACGATGATGATGATGACAATAGAGCTCAAGTTAGAATCAGTTCAATCTGATTCGATTCAATTAATTTTGATGAGAAGATAGATTACTGAATAGTAGCTATAAACAAGTACAGTTAGTAACAGCACAAAAGTGGACTCAATCTCGCTGGAACAATTCTTGTTTCTATGTATTCAAACTGAGAAAAGAAACAATCATCATTAACATCTAAAACATTATCTCTTCCTTTATTCCCCATTTAGCTCTCTTGAAACCAATCTGACAATCTTTTGTGTGAGTAAACCAATAGATATCACCGATTGTAATCATGTAGTGATATGACAAGAGTGAGAGAGAGAGAGAGAAACTTCTGGTTATGCTCAACTTTGATTGCGAGCTAATAATTAATTAATTCTTCAAAATGTTACAAAATTTGGTGTGAAACAGGAATTAAAAAAAATTCAACAACAATCATTAAAAAAGTTATCAATTAGCCATGTATGTTAGATGTATGTTAATAACAGAAAGAGAGCGAGTAAGAGAGCGATAGAAAAAGTGATTGATCGCCGAGATTGATTAATAAGAAGTTGCTAAGATCAAGATTAAGGTTAAGTTTGACACGATTTTTTTTGAAGAAATAGGATGTACAGAATGTGAGTGTGTGTGTGTGTATGTGTTGTCGAGACTCTTGTAGAGAACAAGACTATTGTTGATACTAGTTGATCAACCAAAAGTATTTTCCTCACTGAACATGAAGTAAAGAAAATTATCTTCATCACGATGACGAGTCCATAGTTCTCCGATCGTTGCACTGGAAAGAAAAAAGAAAAGTGAAATGATGAAAACCTTAGTCAACCCAAAACTTTATGGTATTGCGTCTTAGTCATCCTCATTACGATGAGAAGGAATTTGAGTGCAGAATTTTCGATTGTTCTGATTTCAGATCCACTATCTTTCCACATTCTCAAATCATCAGTATTTCATCATTATTGCGCAAGAAAATTACACACATTTGTACCAACTAATCATCAGTAGCTTGCTAGTAACTCATCATCAGTAGTGATAGTACATTCATAAGTACAGAGTCATGACAAATAATTGAATGGATAGAGAAAAGTTTCGGAGGGAAGAGGATGAATTTCGACATGGGAACATTCTCAAGGTCAGAATTTTCAGATAACTATGCAGAATGATTAACTGATCCGAGCCCGGTCAAAAGTCAACCTTTCTTTTTCCATTGTTAATTTGCTTTCACTATATTCAAGAGAATGTGTACGTTTGTGAGTGTGTGTCTCCAAGTGAAAAACAAATAAGTTATTATTACTAACTACTGTTACAACAATGGTGTAGTCAAGGAGGTAAATTTTCATTGTGAGAAGTGAAAAATAAATAATTAAAGTCCGAGACCTAATTTTTTTCCTCTCTCATTAACTTAAATAATCAGATCGCCTGAAGGTGTTCAATTGCACGTGCACACAAATGCATATGCATATCAACTTAGGAGTAAGACTAGAAGTAGCATGGAGAATATGAATTTTGAAAATTCAGTAACCTTTCAATCTTTTGATCAATTCTCTTGCTCTCTACAATGATCTCTCTCCAGCGAACAATCAGAATCATCAAGTTGTGATAAAGAAAAATTGGAGATAAAATATCCACCGTATGTCATGACATAAACTCGTGTTTCAAATGATAAATGAGCGAACTGTGAAGAATGAGAAAAGGTTTATGACCTACCTGCTTTGAGGAAGAGTTCGATCTATAAAAACGTATATGGACTCTTTTTGAGTCAATTTTAATCGATCTCTGAGTATGTACATGAATTGAGCCACCGTTAGATCATATGGAACGACCCATTTACATTTGTCGAGGTCTTTTAAATGAGACTTGGCGGACTTTTGTACAACTACCTGGGAGAGAAAAAAATCATGATCATATCAATTAGGCGGGCAAAGATTAGAGTGGCAAAAAAATTTTGAAATCAAATCTCTTCTCATAAGTTACCAAGTTCTCAATGACTGATACGCAAATAAAAATTTGCATCCTCAATTAGATGAAGAGAGAGAGAGAGAGAGAGAGAGAGAGAGAGAGAGAGAGAGAGAGAGAGAGAGAGAGAGAGAGAGAGAGAGAGAGAGAG
>QZCP01000301.1:216087-231190 GCA_003956705.1 Brevipalpus yothersi
GAGAGAGAGAGAGAGAGAGAGAGAGAGAGAGAGAACAATCCCAAATTTTTCAAATTTACTTCAAGAATATATACTGGCATAATTCAATTTTGATACACCCAATTGCTCGGTGTGTATAGAATGGAAAAAATATGCTCAAATCTTCTGATAGCCGCTTCTTGGTCTATCCAAAATCGAGTTCAGCATGATGTTTCATTATTATTGTTGAGCAGATTTCTGATTCAATTAAAAAATTTGATCCTCACCAAAGGCCATGATTAACCTTCTAGATTTTTGTTCGTGAACCAGTTTTCGTAAAATCAGATATTATAGATACCTGGGATTCCTTTGAAGTGCTACCTGATATTGGTCCAGTTGGAGAGGTTGAAGGTATCGGACTTTCGGAACTAGTTCTAGATTTAGTTTTTGAACCAATTACTTTCAATTTTGAATCTTCTTTCGATTTGGGAGCCTCTTTAGATTTGATACGTTCTTTTGACTTTAGAGCCTCCTTTGACTTGAGAGCCTCTTTCGATTTTGATTTCTTTCGCAGACTTTCTTTCGACTTAAGTCCTTCTTTTGATTTAACAGTTCCTTCCAATTTCGATTGACTTGCTCGCCTCTTTTTCGCCTCATTTGGACTACACACTCTCACCAATACAAAAATGATCACAATCAAAAGACAAATAACCACCAGAGAGCCAGCCACAATCATGGAATTATTAAGAACCAGTAAACAATTGAAACTTGTCGACGAATAAGATTTGCCACAAAGGTTCATCATCTCCTTTATAAAAGTCAATTTTTTGCTCAATTCTAGAAATATTTTGTCCGAACAGCTTTCTGGTGGAGGAATTGTGGGTGCTATCGTACTGGTAACAGGAGATGTTGTAGGTGGTGGAGTTGTGGTGGAATTGGTATCATTTTGGGTTGTAACCGCAGTTGTACTAGGTGTTGTGGGTTCTTGTCTTCGCTGGCGTTGTTTAACTGGCTGGGTAGTAGCGGTAGTGGTTATTGTGGTACCATTTTCCGGTGGTGTTGTGGCATTACCACCGTTTGTGGTGGTGGACATTATTGGTGTGGTACTTGTTTCCGGGCCATCAACTAGATTGGCGATACACTCTTGGAGTACAGCAAAATTGCAGCATTTTTCCATTTTTCGTACCTCTTTTGTGGTGATCGGTATGGTGTTATTGAGCTTGATGATTTCTTGATTAATTTCATCAAGTCTTTTCTTGAAAGTGGTGACACACTTTTGAATTTCCGGCTCATCGGAAGATCGGTTACAATTCGGTCCAGTTGCGTCAAAAATTGGCCAAAATAATGAAAAACAGATGATTAAATATTTAAATTTCATTCTCTTCAATTACTCGATCATTTGGATTAAACATCGCTAGAGTAGGGATGATAAAGAGAATCTGATTCGATTCATGTTTTCTTATACAATTAGATTGATTAACAACAAACAGCTACATAAGTATCCAATCAATTACAGGTTAATTTTCAAATTATCCTACCATCCATGTAGCCACACAGTATGATATCAAGGCAAATGTCTTTTGGAATTAAATATACTATGTAATTTTGTTCAAAATGATAAGTGGTCAATCATTAGGTTCTTGAGAAGCTCTATCTTGACATTTACCATAAAATTCAATCATGAAATCAGAAAGTAAACCAATCGAATTATCTACTCAAATTGAATTTGAACACTGATTACTGTAAGAAGAGCCAATAATGTGACGAAAATAGATCTCCGCCTAATCTTAATACTACACACAAGTAATAATAAAACACAAACGCAATATCTATCTATCGTATAAATTCATTTACACAATATACACCAGTTCATGGCAAGATCCGGCATATTTTCACTTGATCTTGAGCAATAATGTATATATATTAATGCTAACTGTTGGGTGATACACATCTAATCTTTATGATATGTTACAGCTTCAGGGCTGTCTACTTATTTTGGAAAATTATGGACAGAAATTGTACCAAATGTGTAACATGAGGAAGGTTGAGAGAGAGAAAGAAATTGGTCATAATAAATTAGTGTGAAAAGTTTGGCCCTTTTTTTCATCTTCATCTCCATCTTCATCTTCATTTTTCTAGATTGCTAGTTTGATGAATGTAATGTAAGAAAAATTTGCCCAAAAAAATTAGAATAAAGTAGTTTATATTGAATATTTCTAGTTCTCTTCTTCTTTTCTTTTCCACCACATTTCATGATCTGATAAATTTTCAACCAGTTTACCATGATATTGATGATACAAATATACATGGACATACTTATACATGTATATATGCATTCACTATCTAGTGATCTGTGATTTGTGTGATTTGTGTGTCTGTGCGTGTAGTTACATGTTTAAATGAGTAAAAAAAGTTCCAGTTATTGAATTAATTTTAAGTGATTTTTATTGCAAGTCCTCGATCTGTTTTCATCATATATGATAATACAACATCAATCATCTGAACAGTTCACCATGTGTATATATGATCAGATATATCTCTTGAATGATGATGATCCTTCCACTTAGTTTGATATCGTCTTGGTGGAGCAAAAAAAGTTGAGAAAAGATTATTAGAGAGATTATTGGAGAAAAAAAAATCAGGAGAATAAGAATGTCGAATAGTAAAGATTTTCCTGCCAGTATGGCTGATAATGGACCTGATAATCGAATGTCTCTAAATCTTCAAACATCAAGGTGAAGTATATAAATTAAATCAAATGAAATGGTTACACGAACATCACATATTTTTGTTAAATTTTATTTTCTCTCTCAAATTTCTCCGAATGTGTAAGAAAGTTTCCTGTTTTTCTCTTATTTTAACACTCTTGTGGTCATTCGAATTGGGAAATGTCCTGTTTTAAAGGAGATAATTTACACTCATATATGACACAGTTTGGAGGGACCTTTTATTTTTTATTTTGAATTCACATGATGATCAGCAATTCAATCATCGATTCATTCTGAAAATACATTCTCACCCAAAATTCAGGCCACATTATTTTTCTTATCAAGAGGGCCTCGACAGAGTATGAATCAGAGTAAATATGTCGAAAAAAATGAATCAAGCTATAATGAAAAAAGCATGCAAATGAGAGGCCAAAATGAATCACTTCCAAAGTGAATGAACCAATTGAGTAAAAAAGTACAGGAGATTAGTTTTTATTTCTTCTTTTTCGCTACTCTTTCCATTCACTTGCTTATCGGAATCAATTCTTTTTGATCACTTTTTTTGGCCATTATTAATGATTAGACAATGAATTTTAACACCCTAAAGCAATGAGTATCATAATCAAAATTAATATAAAAAATAATTGATTTTCTTCCAAAATCATCAGAATCAGCTATCTATCTATCTATTAATGAACGGAGAGAGAGAGAGAGAGAGAGAGAGAGAGAGAGAGAGAGAGAGAGAGAGCGAGATAAAAGGATAAAGAGGATAGCCACGGAGGATGGGTGCTAAAGTGTTTAGTTTTTTATCATCAGGAGGCTATATTTTCTGGCCTCATATCGGAGACTTGAGAGGAACTTATCTAGAAATATGAAGTGAGTATGCATATTCATTCAATTAGCTTCAAGATTCTTAAGATGATGAATTGTGGACCTATACTCATGAACGAGGAGGAAAAAAAGCTCAAAACTCCTGTTGAGATTCAGAGAATAGCGAAGAGAAAATAGTGTTGAAGATGGAAGTCATGTCCCATCCCAGAATATATATGATCTTTCATTATTTGTGTTCACCTTATATTCTTCTTTTTTCTGTTCATCATAATCTTGATTTGTTTCCGTTTCATTCACTCCACTAACAGGGAGGAAAAAACAGTTATCCGTCATGAGATCTTGAGGATGAAGATATTCATTTCTTGAAAAAAAAATTGATCCCATTCGAATGTGTGAACTTTGAATGATATCGGGTGTGAAATGAACTAATCCAAAATGATGATTTCAGACATGAAAGATGATAATTTTTGACTCTTCTCTCTCTCTCTCTCTCTCTTTGAATCAAATCAAATCAAATCAGATCAATTAATTCAGCAAAAGAATTGAAGGAAAAAAATTATCCTCACCTCTGACACCTTGATGAAGGGAAAAAGGTGAAGATGTGTCAGATCATTTTATCGTGTATGTAGTTCGATAGTGGAGTAGCATCATGCTACAGTAATCGTGATCAAGATTTTCATTCAGATCTTCCAATATTTTGGCTGTCAATATTATGCAGAAAGTTTGAAAATTTTTTTCCTCAAAAATTTTTCCATCTCTTAACTCTTAACTCCTTTGATTTATTTAGACGCAGCTCTGATTTGGTACGAGGTTGGGATGTATTCGAGACCACCATACGTGATCATGATGGTGGTGATCCGGTATTTTATGATAAACTCATGAAATTTATCAAACTATTCGTACTCATCATATCGTTTGGAGCAGTGTTTATCGGATGTATAGTATCACGTGGATCAGTATTACTTATGACCTCCATGATATCCGATAAACATATGAACATTTGCTTTCGCAAAGTGTATCATATCAATCCTGACAACACCACATCAGCCAAATATCATCTCATCAAAACCGACAACATATCATTATCACTATCGGCCTCAACACCCAACATAATCGATAATATTAATACTAATAAGCACACTATCGTTAATGATGCAGTTGAATTAACATTGATCGAAGAGCGTGTCGCTTGGCTGTGGACACTATTTTTTGCACTCATCTTCCCGGAATTGTTAACATTCATGAGATGTATTCGAATATGTTTACTCAAAGAAGCTAAAAAACCAACAACTTTATCATTTCTAGTGGTGAGTTGAACACATTTGCATATTCAAATATTCAAATACATATGCATACACACACACACACTTGTCCATCATCATTATGTGGTCACTTTTATTCTGATGGACATGATGAATTTTTTTCTTCTCTTTTCTTTATCACTCAATCAATCAATCAAGATTCTTCTAATCGAATGCTTGGTAGCCATTGGATTGGCAATATTTGAATTCCTTATACTTCCGGAAACCAATTGCATCTTCTCTCTACTCATGACTTCATCGTTAGCATTTTTTCCTAGTTTAATTAATTTATTCGCTTATGAAAGTGGTCAAACATCCAGATGGACACTGATGTTCAATGGTCTTGCTTTTATTGCCCAAATTGCCAGTTTAATAGTATGGCCACTTTATTTTAGTTTATATGAGAATAGATATTCTCAATCAATGCTCATCTTCATGCCAATCGTTATGGTGCTGATCTCACTTCGTTGGGCTGAAAATTATATTCCAACCAAAACAATACTATCAACACTGACCACCAAATACGATGATCTGATTGATCATCTTCGCAATTCAATCAATACGGAAGCTCGTTACTTTATCTACCTATTTGTTGCACCATGTAAAGTGATTATCACATTCATCATTTTGATCACAACTGTTTGGATACAAGATGGACACATTTACTATTTGTTCCAAAATTTTTCAACCTTCCATCGAGCGCACACAATCATTTTGGAAAGTGATGAACACTCGCCAGCCACCCATAATGATACATCACCATCATCAGGTCCAGATTTTACGGCAAAAAGTAAAATTCATATACACTTACTGATAGTTTATATGGTATCATCATTCATTTGTTATACTATCGCCAAATTTGCATGCAAAATTTGTGTCCAAAGGCTTGGCTTTGCGCTACCGTTAACACTTACATGTCCCGTTATAATGATCATTTTATCATTATCATGCAGTACAAAGCGAAAGTATGCCTGTTTGGTGTACAATTATTTTCCACTATTACCGGAACATGTATTCTGGTCCTGTCCATCTCGTGAACTATTATCATGGGATAATCAAAATTTCCAAATACTATTCACACTTTGGCTGATCACTTGGCTATCATCAGTGTGGACAGCCAATCATATATGGTCAGCACCCAAGGAACGTGCAAGTAAAACGGAAAAATTATTCTTCAGTCCTCTCTATATTGGTGCCATACTGGATCAATCATTAGCCTTCAATAGGCGAAGAGATGAAAGTAAAATACGTATGGATGATGATTTGGACAAGGATCAGCATCTTGTTACCGGTGGATTGATGAACATGGGTGATATTGAAATATCTGATAATATTGTGCATGATTCAGATCGTATTACACGTATATATGCGTGTGCAACAATGTGGCATGAGACTAGTGAAGAAATGTTACAATTTTTGAAATCTATCATGAGAATGGATGAAGATCAAAGTGCACGAGAGAATGCTCAAAAATATCTCAAGATTATTGATCCAGATTTTTATCAATTCGAAAGTAAGTGGCCATTTCTTACTCTTTTCCAGAATTCTAGAATAGAATTACTATATAAGCTGTTCAAATGATCATGATAGAATGACTGGAAAAGTTTTCATGATGGCATGTATGAGAAACCGTCATTGACGAAGGTACATATAAACATTGGCTTGTAGCATCATGAGACAGAACTTCTTGTCCACAGATTTGACTCAATGATTCGGCTTGATTAAGATTCTCCGAAAGTTAAGTCGAAAAGAAGAAGAATTAAGTATCAGAAAAGTTTTTGGCGTGGTTAATTGTGTGTGTAGAATTGGAGAAGAAGAGATAGAGGAATGAAACAAAATAAATAAGAATCAATTGCAATCATCCCAGATAATCGTCAGCAATCAGATTATTTCCACTTCATGGTAGATTTGAGCAACTAATCTCTTTGATGAGAATAATCAGTCAAAAGATTGAGAAAGAAAGAGAAAGAAAGGTAATCATATGGATGATAATGATGATGATTGATATTCTTGATATTGGGGTATTCTATCATTCTAGTGAGAAAGTATCAAAACGAATAAAAAGTTCATTCAAAATTCATTCTATCTGTGATCACTTATCTTGATGATCATTTGAACATATTAGCTGGGTAATTAAAATTCAGCTCTCCTCCTCTCTTTTCGAAATCTCTTTTCGACTCAAGTTTTTTTTTCTCTCCCATTTATTTAAACTTTCTTATTTCCTTCCAACATCAACCTGATACCGGTCAAAAAAATGGTCAAATTTTCCTAACTACCATAATCATTATTCAGCCCACATAATGATGGATGATGCATTTACTCCGAGTGATGAAGATCCATCCGAAATGGTGGTCAATCGGTATGTTCATCAATTGGTTGGTGTGGTTAATGAAGCAGCTAGTATGGTCCATAAAACCCATCTAAAACTCAGACCTCCATGCAAAATTCCAACACCTTACGGAGGACGTCTAATTTGGACTCTTCCGGGGCGCAATAAGCTCATAGTTCACCTAAAAGACAAAGCTCTGGTCAGAGTTCGAAAAAGATGGAGTCAAGTATGCAAATTTTTCACTACCATTGACCTATGACCTTTCCGTAGAACCCAATCATTTTCATTCCAATATTTAATTCATACAATCAACACTTCTTTCTTTCTCTCTCTCTCTCTCTCTCTCTCTCTCAGGTCATGTATATGTATTACCTTTTAGGACATCTTTTGATGGATTCAACTTTACACATAAATCGTAAAGCAGTTCGAGGTGAGAACACCTATCTATTGGCATTGGATGGTGACATTGATTTTCGTGCCAGTGCAGTATTGCTACTGGTTGATCTGATGAAAAAGAATCGAAATCTTGGTGCTGCATGTGGCCGAATACATCCAATAGGCACCGGGCTGATGGTTTGGTATCAAAAATTTGAATACGCTGTCAGCCATTGGCTACAAAAAGCCACCGAACATGTGTTCGGTTGTGTGTTGTGTAGTCCAGGATGTTTTTCATTATTTCGAGCTCGAGCATTGATGAGTCCCAACGTGATGAAACGATATGCGGTTCAGTGTAAGGAGCCACGAGAATATGTTCAATTTGATCAGGGTGAAGATCGATGGCTGTGTACACTATTGCTACAAAGTGGCTATCGAGTTGAATATAATGCCGCCTCTGATGCATATACACACTGTCCGGAAACTTTTGTCGAATTTTACAATCAACGTCGAAGGTGGGCACCGTCAACAATGGCCAATATACTGGATTTATTGGGTGATTATAAGAATGTTGTCCGAGTTAATCGAGACATTTCCTATGCATACATTGTGTATCATGGATTCCTGATGGCCGGTACTATTCTCGGCCCAGGAACCATACTACTTATGCTTATGGGTGCAATTAATGGTGTTTTCGGTATTGATAATGCACGATCATTGGCAATCAATCTTTTTCCGGTGATAATTTTTATTATCATTTGTTTTGTGGCCGACAAAGATATTCAATTGTTTGTGGCACAAATTTTATCACTTCTATATGTGTTTCTAATGCTTGCGGTTATGGTTGGTACCGCAATACAAGCGAAAGATCAACCACTTTCACCATCAACTATATTTTTTGTTCTTCTCATATCAATATTCATGATCGCTGCACTCATGCATCCACGTGAATTTAGTTGCTTCCTCTCTTTTCCAATCTATTTTCTGTGTATTCCAAGCATGTATCTACTATTGACACTCTACTCATTGATCAATTTAAATGTGGTCACTTGGGGCACAAGAGAATCAACACCACCGCCAACAGCACCATCGACAGTTAACAAGAATTCCAATTCAACACCAATGTCCAACAACAATGCTAATGGCAGTGTAAACATGGGCAATGGTCAAGCTAACGGTAAATTATCAGCAGCAGCAGCAGCGAAAGCTAATTACTTACATCTACTCAATATCAATGATGTGCCGGAAAATTCTGAAGCCAGTGTAAGCTTCAGTTTCGGCAATATTTTCAAATGTTTACTGTGTACTCATGAGCCATCTGAGCCAACTGATTCAACTAGTCAACAATTGGCCAAAATTGAAGATGCTTTGCACAATTTAGATCAAAAAATAACACGATTAACGAGCACATCTACACACCGGAAGAGAAGATCAACAAATGGTAAGAGGAGACAAAATTTTTTTTTCAAATTTAAATCTTGTAATATGTTCTGTGTCAAAAATTTCCATAGATTTTATTGAACATGAGGAATCATCTGAAACTTTGGAATCTTCAGATGATGATGCTGATACTACCAGTGTTCATACAACTGATACCACAACCAGTAGTCTGATGCCGATGGACCCAATACATAGTTCCAATCGGCTGATGAAAAAAAATTCCGATCTCCAGCATGAGCATACTCATTTGCATGTGAAGCTAAGTAAATCTAATAGTGGCAAGAATAGGCGAGATGTTAATCGAAATCCTCGATGGATGGATGATGATATATTCAAAGACAGTCCGGTGCTGTATTTATCTGATCATGAGACAACATTTTGGCGAGAGATGATCAAAAAGTATCTGTTCCCTCTTGATTCCGATAAGGAACATGAAAAGCGTGTATCACTTGGACTGAAAGAGCTTCGAGATAAAGTTATGTTCGCAGTGTTAATGTTGAATGGAATATTCATCATGACAATATATCTACTCCAATCGAATCGAGATAAGCTGTCCATCAGGCTACCATTTCGATTTGATTTAGCACCACAGATTGAGGCTGATGATAAAAGTGGACTGGATTCCAATAAACTGATGATACTGTCCAATGTGACCATCATCAGAAATGAACATCACCATCAGGCAACATCTACTCTTTCACCGATTGATATTGAAGAAGATCGAGTTAATAGTAATCTGGAACCAGTTGGAGCAACATTTATACTATTTTTTGCCATCATTTTGGTACTTCAAGTTATCGGAATGTTGAAACATCGTCTATCCACATTTTCACACATATTGGCATTCGTTAAGTTAGATTTTTGTCGACGTCCAAAGGAGAATATCAATGAAGATGATTTTTTTGGACGAAATGCAATCGAGATAGCCAAAGATTTACAATGTCTTCGGGGTAAATTGATTATGATTCTGGATGGAAGGAAGAAAAATGAAGAAAGTTTCTACTTTCATCATCCGTACATATATGATAGAAGCGAAAAATTTTCCAAAAAAATACATATCTATATATATATATACGTATATGAAAACATATTTTCGCTTCCTTTTTTTTGCTTGCTTTTTGGCTTTGCGGTTAACTACTTGTGGTGTACACAGTTTACTGGTAAAAGATAGTAACTTTTAACAACTTTTTCTATAATGATTCTAATCTTCATTATAGCTTATGGTGACGAAAGAGAAAGAGAGAGGTAAAAAATGAGGAAAAATTTACCTCTATCTATATGGGTGCTAATGGTGTTTTTGAAGTGATAAAATGAATTTTTCATCTTTTTTCTGATTATTCTCATTTTTCAAGCCCTTGCTTCTAATCTTTTGCAAATGCGCTTTCGCTAGGCATTTAATTAAATTTAATTTTCTTTCCTCTCTCTCTCTCTCTCTCTCTCTCTCTCTCTCTCTCTCTCTCTCTCTCTCTCTCTCTCTCTCTTCATTGCATTCCTTTCGTCTCAAGGTATCGATGAGGATTCCTCGAACGCCCAAGATGAAGCAAAGTCAACATTAAACCGCCAGAATACAATATTCAATTTGGAACGTAAAAAGAATAAACACAAAACGAAAACAATGACGCTCGATGTTGCATTTAAAAAGCGTTTTCTCAGTCTATCATCTCGAAACCGACAAGGTGACCTCATAAATTCATATACCTATATAAATATATCCATTTCATTACACTACACACACACACACACACACACCATTTTCCAAACCTTTATTACTAACCCTCACCTGTGATTGATTGTGATCACGAATTTTTAAAGAACCTTTACCTAACCACATAAAAAAGTATCAGTATAAATACGCACACATATACACTCATACAGTCAAGCTTGACCCATCCAATGATACACCCACTTAAACCATAAATCTACCAGACATTTTTTTTCCAACATATATCTTAACTTTTCTCTCTCTCTCTCTCTCTCTCTCTCTCTCTCTCTCTCTCTCTTTCTCTTTCTTTATAACATTCTTCTCATTCCTCTTATTTTTCATCCTTCTCTCATCTTTTTTTACTTTTTCTGAATTTTCACTTCTAATTCATCCCAATTAATCTATTTTATTTTTATTATTCTCCTTCATCTTTCTCTTTCTCTCTCTTTCTTACCTCCCATCCTCTATCCTATCTATCTTCCTTTATTTTATCTTACTTTAATTCGTTCAACCTAGAAATAAATCACCTTCCACACAATCTACGAAGAAAACAAGCCATTCTCGCCTTGGAACGACGCCGAGTATCTCTGGCATCAAGTGAATCAAATACTGTACCGACGGCGATTGGAACAGAGAAACCCACACACGATTCCGATTCTCCACCAGTGAGAATATCACAGTTGATGAATCACACTTTCTATCAAGAGGAAGAAGAAGAAGAAGAAGAGGGACGAGAACAACTAAGCCAACACCAGCAAGAGTATTCTCAAATGAGTGATTCAATTGAAAATGTTTGCACGGAAAACATTGAATTCAAAATGCTGCCAGGACATTCAAAACGTGGCTTGATACCAGCATCAGTATCATTCGCTGAGCTATCTGCTGACGAATCAATCAATCAAAGAGATCATCACCAATACTTGACTGTACCAGATCGATTGGATGCTGGTGGGTTTGAGAGTAATTCATGTAGCGAAGCTTCCTTCTGGTCTCCATCAGGATCTCGGGATATTTATCATGATAATTATGGGTATGATTCAGATTCTGATTCGAAAGTAAATATTCTCAAGCATTCTCGGTGATGCTTCAAATCAATGCACAATCAATGTATTCAAAGTGATTCTCTTGTGGAGATTGAGCACATCATATGTATGAATTTCAGATATCAAATCTCTTCAATTTTCTCAGACGAATCAATAAATATCGGAAAAAACTTTCCCTTTACATGATTGATGTTCGAAATCAGAGACAAATTTTTGAAACAAAACAAATATCTTCACATCTTCCCCTAGATGTTGCCGTTGAAACATTCAAGTGGGCTCACATTCTTACATGAACCTCTATTCCAAGATAGTCTCGAATATAATTCCGGGTTGAATGTCTTCTTTTTATAAGATAGTGGAGAGACAGCATCATCAGAACATCTATCTGGATCTGATGCTTCTCCAGTCACTTAGGATTTATGGTAGCTCAAATGATGATCTCCTCAAATATCACTCTGTCAAGTCACCCAATCGAAATAGATCTGATTGCTGATCTTTTTTTGCAGTTTTAAAAGTCATGAATTCGCTTTTCGGACAGTTTTCCGGAATGACCTGCTCCTGATTGAGTAGCGAATTTTAAAGGGCAGCTAGTTGGTAGGTTGTGAGATAAAGTTTGACCAAACATTCCTTTTGATTCTCTATTCACATGTATCGATAATCTGTTATCATCTCACCACATTAATATTTCTACAAAATAATCTAATCGAACTACACATGCTCTGGATAAAATCAAACATGTGGACAGATAATCAGAAAATATTCGTGTGAATCAACCCTCAGGAGCTGTGGGTAGATGGTTAACATGAGCAGTTGGAGATGTTAATCAGAAATTCAAGTCGACAATTAAGTCTATAAAATCAATTTTCCTTCCTTTTCACTGATTATAACTGTAATCATGACTATTAGTCCAGTTTGAGGTCAGATATGAGCATAAATATCATCCAACCTTACATCAAACATCAAACAGATATCTCATCGATAGAAAAGATGGTAATACGAGTGTATGTGATTCTATTAGATCGAATCTTGCAAATTAAAAGGATTTGAGATATCTTGAAAACAACTTTTTTGCTAGCGTTCGTGGAAAAAATGGCATTCTCTGAGTTTTACTTGAATTCAGCTTGTTTAGAATAACAAGGTTTGATGATAAATGAACATTCGAAAGGAATATAAAAAAAATTTCCATAAAAAACTAGCCTTAACATAGAACATGTGATTTCAGCTCTAAAACAAAAATTTTGGAAACAAAAACCCAAAAAATCATCAATCATCTGATTTATTCGAAAACAATATTCAAGTTGTTTTCATCTATCAAAGGTATAGTCAAAACTTCTGGGGAACGTTCAACGTCATATTCAACATCAGCCAAGAAGATTATGCAAATCAGCTTGATACGATAATCAATCTGACTTCTGGTCTACCTTACACGTTTTTCTGTCTGATAGTGTCTCAAGAGAAGTCAAAGTAGTCATGAGTTCAGATATGAATGCCCTTCCATTCAAGAACTTTTTTTCGACCTGTTCACTTTCTACTACAGTCAATAGAGAAGAGAACAATCTCAACTGTTTCACCTAATTCTAATTGGAATTCTGGAATAAATTTAGCAGCTCTACTGTGGCATGTAAGTTTCCCCCATTTGAAAGCATTCATTGAGAGACCAATCGAGCGATTTTGCATGTGAACGCCTTTAATTATAACAAATTTTCACATGAACACAGTTAGGCATGATTGAATCGAGCTTCTAGATCATTTCAACTGGAAAATTAATCAGAAAATGTCAATCACAAAGTTGGTAAAAAATTAAGATGACAAAAATGTATCCTACTGGTAAGAATTTCTGAAAGATTCTTGTTGAATTTTCAGAAAATATATCGATAACATTTGCCATTGGAAGCATGATCATCAAAATTTGTGGAGTCCACTGATCAAAGCTGTATATTAGATAGTTTGCAAGCCAAATCAAAGTTAGTGGCTTTTATAAATCGTACTCACGAGCGTGTGTAGAGGCTTAGCTGCCGAAAATATGTGATGCAAATGATGGTGATCTGATTATGAGACGTTTACTAAAACATCGAAATAAGAGTAAAATTTTTCCAGGAAATGATGATGATTAGTCGGAAGAGCATCAAATTCGAGAGACTGTTGAAATAATTTTAATAAAATATTCAGTAGAGTACCGATCGATACGTTATAGGAGCATTTAGTGAATCAGTCAATTCCATCACCAAAATTTATGTTTCAACTGTAAGTGTCAATCGATCCATTAGTGATTCGGAAAAGTGTCCTTCACGAGAAACATTTTGACTCTTTTCCTGTAGTTGATATTTTTATTTTACTTTTTATTCCCATGAATTTGAAACAAATTGAGAAAAGGTCCTTGATACTTGTGTGAATTGGGAGAATTCCATTTTGACTGAGCAGAGACGAATCACCGACTCATTAGAATGTAATCCAAAGTTTTACCATGTAAAAGTTCTGGAATGAATAATCTCATCTCGTTCAGATTAGCCATCTACTGAATAAATAGGTAAAAAGAGAGAGAGAGAGAAAAGTTGATGCCGAGAAATACGGAAGCAACTCAGGGGATTATTCATTAATTCTGTATATATACAGATTGGAAAACAAGTCTTAAGTTGATCTTTTCTCTCTCTCTCTCTCTCTCTCTCTCTCTCTCTCTCTCTTCCTGGTTATTGATCTAGACAGAGCGCGGTAAAGTGATCAAAATGATGATGATGTAGAAGTAAAAAAATTGAAACAAAAATTAAAATCGATCCAAAAGGATCCTGGATGATTATCCATCAAAACATGGTGTAAATACACATCAGTCCCCGGAATTGTTATAGATTGAGATCAAGTTCTTCTGTATTTCCATTGGATTGAGCTATCATGTCAGATACAGGAACGGTAATGATCTAAAAGACTGCTACAAAGTACTATTACCAGTACTGCTAGATGCCTAGAGAATGCTTTTATTTCTATTTTATCGCGTATTCTGGGTAGCTTACATGTATATATCTCCTCTTTCTCTCTTTCAAATGCTTACCACTTTTTTCTTTCTCAATCTTCATCTCATGATGTGTATACACTTGATACATGTTCTTCTCTTCCTCTCTCTATCCTTCCTGTTTTCCTTGAGATTTTAAGAAGCAAAAAGGACAAAAATTCACAGAGAAAGAGTAAGAGCAAGAAGGAGAGAGAGAGAGATAAAGTGGAAGAGAGGTGGAAAAAGTGAAGAAAGAGAGACAAAATCGAAAGAAGAAAATAAGAGAGACAGAGAGAACAAGTAAGAAAATCGAAAGTAAGTTGATGGAAAACTTTTTGATGCAAGTAAGAGAGAGAGAGAGAGAGAGAGAGAGAGAGAGAGAGAGAGAGAGAGAGAGAGAGAGAGAGAGAGAGAGAGAGAGAGAGAGAGAGAG
>QZCP01000301.1:231664-244280 GCA_003956705.1 Brevipalpus yothersi
GAGAGAGAGAGAGAGAGAGAGAGAGAGAGAGAGAGAGAAGATCAAATGGGAAAAAATTTCAGTTACATTGTATCACTTAAATTTGACCCTAGACTTGTTTCAAAGCTAAGTGGAGGGCAAAATATTTCCCTTCGATTGAATGTTATTACATTTTAGAGAGACATAAATCATCTCAAATATGTGAATGGATGACTTGTAATTCGCCTCGGAATTTATGCTTTTCTCTCTCTCTCTCTCTCTCTCTCTCTCTCACTCACTGCATTCCTCCCTATTTTACAATTCTTTTTTACTTTATTTTACAGCATTTCCCAGAGCTTCTAACCGTATGTCCATCATTTGATAAGCTATAAGGATCCCGATCCTACTTGGAATAGTATCACCATTGGAAATGGATCATCCAAGGTTCATAATGGTGTCTCTCTGTGTATATAACGATTGCAACTTTTTTCCTTTTCGTTTTTTTTCAAAAAGTGACTTCACCAAAGGGATCAGAAAAAGGTTTGCTTCTTCTCCGAGAAAGACACAATCTCTCCTGATGATGGTCTATTCATGAGGTTTTTCACAAGATGCTCAACATCCTAGAGGAGTATTTTTCCGAGGAGTATTCCATGTCGAATGTGATTCTTTTTCCTCTTCAATTCTCGATGAAGAGAAGAAAAATAATACATCAAGTTTACTTTGGAAATGAATTTTTCAGAGCTTTTGTTCTTTGTTTTCATCGTTTTAGTCAGAAAGATGGCGATCAACGAGCCAAACGATAGAGAGAGATGGATTGGGAAATTTTCTACCAAAAATGATATGACCCTATGTTAGATGCTGGATCGAAAGGTTTTTGATTGTGAAAGAATAGAGAACAGAAAAGTAGAGAGAAAAAGAGACTCCAACGAATCATGTAGGAAGCATCTTTGCCATTCATAATTTTTTCATCTCAGGTGAATATTTTCCATCTCTTTTCACCTCCATGTATAGATGAGATGCTTGAACTTGAATGAGCATGATTGAAAAGAAGTCAGTATAAATAGGAGACAAGAAAATTAGAGAGAAGAAGAGAGAGAGAGAGAGATGAAAAGATTTCAAGATGAAAGAAGAATATTTGGTAAAGCAAATAGAAAATAAGTAAGCCTCACTGAATTGGACCAATAATAATTCCATTATCAGGAATTGATGGAAAATCTGAAGGATACATGGTGTACACATGCATACGTGAATTAGGGAAAAAGGAACGAAAGTATGACATGAAAAAGGCTCCAATTATGCTCTATTAGCTGTGGATTTTCTTACCTTCCTCATTCTCGGAATCATATACATTGTGACACAATTTAGTGTTGTGAAAGATTTGAGCTGGAGCTCTACAAATAGCTGAGTCTCGCTTGTCATAACTTTTTTCCCAGATAATCATCGCCAAAAATTGTAACATTGATAATTTATCATGCGATAATCAGATTTAGAACATCATGTTGTGCAATCCTAGTAAGCCTCATACTTTGGAAGGGAGAGAAAAAAGAAGAAAATGAGGATAAAAAAGACAATTACAGGTCATCCTCCGATTTGAGGCAATCTTGAGAATATCAAAGCATGGCCAGTAATATAATTTAACGAGCCCATCAAGTAAGATTTCATTTCTTTGGAAGAAAATTTCGATTACCAGAAAAATCCACAGATCCCTAAAATTCTCACCGAAATACATAGCCATATGATATTCTTGGGGAAATATCTCCTCTCTAGATAATAGGAGGCCAAGATTTACTAAAAGATCTGTCAAACTTCTCAGGACACCTTCAAGACCGGAACGATTCTCTTACTTTCGATATACATCGGATTAATGTATTCGACAAGAATGAGTAGTTACTATGGCCGTGGCTCTTTGGGGCGTGCTTTCTCCTCTGATTAAATCAACGATACCACGTGGAAGTCTGAGCGCAGACAGATATTCAAATAATTGCCTTGATTATGCTTTTATGACGACCATTTGTGCATACATTATACGGAAAGGTTTTTGGAAACATCATGGTTTGTTCATCCATTGGATGGAAGTGAGAGTTTCAATTCTCAATGAGGCATCTGTATTTAATATTTATTCGAGATTTTCATGGAAGATTTTTCATTTTGAATCCAATTTTTTTCGAATATACATATAAAATGGTATTCGTCAGCTCTAAAAACAATTAAGTTGCCCTCAATTTTGATTGGTACCAACACACATGTGCTTAGGTAATACTAATATGTAGAGCCTTCAACACTTGAATGGTAGATAAGCTTAAAGTTGATTCATTGATTAAACAAAATTAGTGAATCTAAAATATTTTATTCACTTAATATGCTCAGCAGAGATTTTAGATTTCACTCACCAAGCCTATAAATGGCTAGAAAATTTCAAACATTTCGATTTTCGAATATTCCACAAAACTCCATATTCCATATTCCATATTCCACTCTTAGGCATTCTGATCAATATGGTATCTAGGATTTGCGATCGACAAAATTTTCTGCCTGAATTGAATTGTTGAATTTTAAAGTTTATTTATTTAATTTAATTTGAAGCTAAACTCTATTCTTCTGGATTATGAACCATTTAAGTTGCGTTCATCATCTAGAATTTTCTTAGATAGATAGATGAAAAAAAATTTAAATTTCCAAGTAAAAATTGTAATCAAAAAGAAGTGCAACCAGATCAGATGTAAATCTTTACAACGTGCAGCGTTCCTTGGATCAAGACGTTGAAGTATAGTGATATATGAAATTCGAAGCTGTCTATGTCATGCCAAGCAAATCTTTTACAAGCGTTTATCCAGGCTTCATGGATCATGTAACTCTTTAGGCCTGATGTAGGAAGAATAAAAAATCAGCTAGATTAAGCTGAAGGTCAATGGATTAAGTGATCCCATTTCTTGAGATTTTGAATTACACACACACACACACATACACTTACAAATACATCTCATCTAATCAATTTAGTTGATCGAATCAGGAAAGCTTTAGGGTGGCTGCTTTTCCGGGATAAAATATGCTAGCCCATCCAAAGAATTTGGCTATTCGGCTTGATTCGATTCTCAGTCTGTTGTTCCCCTCATTTGCCTTATCTCTAGACAAATCAAATTGAATATTCATAGGAAAAGCAAGTGAACATCACGAATACACATCTTGCAAAAGAAACTAGTAATAAATCAGAGTGGAAAGAATTACTGATGTGATCTTTTATCTCCAAAATTATTAGCCATTGCTGGTTAGCCTGTTTGATTCGCTCCATCCATCCACTTTCTCTCTCTTTCTCTCTCTCTCTCTCTCTTTCTTTCTTTCTTTCTCTTTCTTTCTCTTTCTTTCTCTTTCTTTCTCTTTCTTTCTCTTTCTTTCTCTTTCTTTCTCTATCTTTCTCTCTCTTTCTTTCTTATGATGTTCATCTAATTCAGATTCAATACATCTTACAGAGCTGATTCATGTGAATTCTGGTAAGATGAAACAGTGTAGAGAGAAAAATACACAGAACTTTTCGGTTTTTCAACTAATTCATTTGATTCATGTTTGCCAGGTAATACAACTGTTCGGGAGGAAGGAGAACTTGGAAGTGCCAACATGGCGAAAAAGTTTCGGCTGTTGCCTCAAGTTCTCCTTCTCTCCCAACCTATATGGTGACCTGATTTTCGGGTTTCACTTCCCCGGGTCAACACGGAAAGGTCTCTCTTTCCAATGGATATTGATTAACATATTAGAGTAATAAAAGAGTTGTTGTGATTATAAAATTGAGATTATATAATTTGGGTTATAAAATTCCTTCGCCGATAATAGCGATTAAATATTCTTTTCGATTACATTGTCTGGTCATCAGTGTCCAAAAGACCTTGGTCTTTCAGCCACTGGTTGTAGGTATACCCAGTTTGAGCTCGTCTTATTTCGTACCCTGTTGGTACAACCCCATGTTCGTTCATGAGTTGGTAGTACTTTCGATATATCAATAAGGTCAATCGACTATCTCGTTCAGGAGAATGGCCATTTATTGGGGAGGTTCTAGTAAACCCCTCTCTTCGGAGCAATCTTCCTCCATACCAGGAGGCATCGTGAGTCACAAGTCCAATTCGTTGTCCAACTCCATCTGTTCCCCAAAGGTGTTGGGTGTCGATCACCTCTATAGAGTGATTATTTATATCATCACGGTTGATTCCCAGACCAAAAAGATCACCTCCACCATGATGAACTACTCGATTACCCTTCAAAAGATTAATCAAAGTACGCTTGACTTGCGTTTCGCTTTCACCTTTGAATAAATCTTGGGCTTGTATACCAGATATTGGTGTATTCAGAGTCTTCTTATCCAAAATGGGTCTTTTAATGGTGTCAAAGAATACCGTTTGAACACCATATCTACCGCACCATCCAGATACATGTACATTACAAGCACCACTTGGTCCACTACCTTCGACATCAAGCGCGAAAGTTATCTTTTCTTGTCCGTCTGGTCCTAAAGGTACTACGTATTCTAGCAGTGACAACTTCAATCTTCCCGGAATTTGGAACCATGGCAATCTTTGAATCTCTTCTTGAAAGAATCGCTTCCTGTTGAGTCGTTCTCGTTTGTTGTCACCTCTCTTTTTCCTCCAGAGTCTTTCCTCTTCAGATATTGGGTTAGAAAGTGAGCTGTGACTGGAGGTGTCCATCACTGGCATTTCTCTCTGCTCAGGATTTGCTGGTAGGTTGACCACCAGACTCACTCCTAGTTCTGCGGGTTTTAGTGGGCACTCGAATTTTTTATGCCCACTTTCTAGGCACCATCCACAATTTTGACAGGTAGTTCTATCATGATCTCCCTTGAAACAAATCGTACAATGCTCGTTTGGTAATTCTCTCCAGAATATTTGTAGTCGATTCTTGAATCTTGGTGAGGATAGATGGGTTTCGAATCTGTATTTTCGTCGATTCAAGGCATCCACTGCCTTATTCAAATCAGCATCCGTTCGTCCATATACCGTTATCTTTGCGTATTTACTTCTACCTCTTTCAGTTCCTTCAATCTTGAATTCAAACAAAGAAACGCCATACTTTGCATGCTTTTGAGGAATTCCGTACGGGTTCAGAAATGCTCCATAATGTTGTTCCAGAATTAGGAAACATTTCATCTTTGGTCGATAAGGATTTTCATATTCCACTATCCTCGGTTCTTTTTCTTTGACAAAGGTACACGGGAGAGAAGGTATATTATTCTGTGGACGACCTTTTGAGATTGGTGCCGCGTCATCATCCCAATCCGATGATGTCGAGGCGCCTACATTGACCTCTTGTCCTCTCGAACTGGAAGCAATTTCATCAGTTTCTTTATCGTTTAAAGTTAACGCAGCCATTCTATCTCGGTAATTGGGCATAAGTCTCCGCAATTTCTTCGTTCGATAGGATTTTGTAGAGGATTCTGCATCTCTGGTTCTGCTAACTGGTGTCGGATCTCTTATCTTCCAAACATCATCAAAATTCCATGGATCCTTGTTCGTTACTTTTTCAATGGTAGTTGTTTCGTGTTCCATATCTTCGGTTGAATAACTGTCCTCATTATAAGAATTCATTTTCGGAAGCTTTTTATCGAATCTGTGAAATGTAAAGGGACAATAAGGGTAATCCCGGTACTTCAAAACGATTTGTTTCGATCAACTGGATTAATAAGTGATTAGTATGAAATTGAAAGTTAGTTCAAGGAAGATTTTGGTGTCCTTCAGGGTTCTATCACTAGTCCCTGATTATCACAAACCTTCAGGGTTCTATCACTAGTCCCTGATTATCATAAACCTTCAGGGTTCTATCACTAGTCCCTGATTATCACAAACCTTCAGGGTTCTATCACTAGTCCCTGATTATCATAAACCTTCAGGGTTCTATCACTAGTCCCTGATTATCATAAACCTTCAGGGTTCTATCACTAGTCCCTGATTATCACAACCTTCATCTTTTATCTTTGAAGGTCTATCAGGGAGAATGGTTGTCTCTCTGATTCAATGCTTGGTTCAGCAACAAACTTGACCACTTTGGGCTGTCTATTGGGTCGTCTAAACGTCACCATATTTACGATTCTAGGTTTTTCAACTCTAAACCTGACACGAAAGCAACACATGTATAGAGTGAAAAGAAGTAGGATACCAGAAGTCATGACACCGATCCAGAAGAAAGTGTTAGTTTTGTTTTCAGAGATTTGGTTACTCATATAACTGAAAACATCACTTGGAAGGATCAATCGGTTGATATTTGGCAAGTCAGGCTCCTGATATGAAGGTGTCTCAGGTACTTGCATATTCAAAATGGAGACCCAATCTTCTGATAATCCAATTATCTTATCAATTCTATGCTTATACAGATGATGTGAACGATCCCCAACACTAAACTTCGATTGATCTGATACACGAAAAACATGAGGTGGACATGGTTGTGATATGCCTTCTATCGTAAAATTATAGCCAAAACACTGAATGTGATAAGCACCGTTGATGTAACGCACATCTCTGATGGGGTTGAGAGTTTCGTTCTTCAGCTTGCAATTCGTAATCGCCCAATACTCTGAAGAGTTTCCAGGTAATTGATTCGTACAATGGTCATCGGGTGGCAGTGGTATATTACCATCTTCCACTTCATTAGGGAATAGATCGCATACTTTTGAGTCATTTTTCTCAACCATGAAATACTTTGGACCAATGTAGCTAATTTTACAAGTATGTGTAGAGTTGATTTGGAAGATTGGAAATGGTTTGGCTTCAACTACTCTTCGATTATCATCCATCAAATGTGTCATGAAAACAGAGCTGAGATTGTAATATCCACTTCCTCTTCCAACTTCACATCGAGATTGTGTGATTAATTCCATTGGGCAATGCCCAATCCCAGCGCAGATTTCTTCGATTCCCAGTCCTCTGAAGAAGTTCGGATGGATAGTTCGATTATTCTTCATCTCCCTAGCAGCTTCCTGAAAATCTCTACCATTATTTTTCATATCGGTAGTTAGTAAGTGGTATTCGGCAGCTAGCGAAGGAATCAACTTAAAGAGAGTTTCCGTATTCGCTTTCATCTCATGTAGAGCCAGAGCTATCTGCTTTATTTGTTTTTGATTTTCTTCCACTGCTATCTGTAGTTCCTTGTGGCTATCAGCCACCCTCCGGATGATTTCAGACACTGCCAGTATTTTTGTGTCTATTGTTTTCTTTGTGGTACTTAGTTCTTTGGATTGTTCTACTAGATAGTAACTATTTGTGGCTGTAGCAAACACGAGTCCAGCTAAGAGGATTACACCAGCGGCGACTCCAAGATCTCGTTTTTCTCTCAGTGGAGCAATTTCACAAATTCTCTGAAGTGGCTTGATAAAATCTTTCTCATAAGTGCGGTTACATATTTCAATAGTATGATTCATATATTGTTCCACACTGAGAGGAGCTTCCATTGAGGCGTTTCGAGATCTTCTTGGTTGAATTGGATTAGATAATTCCTCAAAGAGAGCAACGTCATTGGTCAGAAATTTAGTCCGCTTCTCTATTTGCTTCTCATTGATTCCCCAACATGTTACCGGTGTAGTTGAGGCTATGGTGATGACTCGAGTCTTCTCCATGCAAACAATATCATTCTCGACAGTAGAATATTCAAATTCATTGAGCGATGGGACCTGATCCCCAGTGGTGATTGCCACGCCTATTTGTCCACTTCGCGTTGAATAGCCTATTACTTGGCAAGTAAACAATTCCCACTTCTTACTGGTCCATTGTGGCTTTTCATCCATACATATGGTAACTCCTGCATACTGTTCGTAACAATTTAGCAATTCGGTTTGAAATGTTTTCCAGTTTAGAGGATTACTGTTTGGATCGTCGAAGGCAGAAATAATATTCAATCCCGATTGATCGGTACAAGAACCGATAAAAATTTCTCTACTTTCCCATAACCATTCGTTAGTAATATTTCTTTGTTTCCCCTGGATATTTCCCATGTTTGCGCACTGATTTCGTGGTATTGAGCAGTCATACTTTAGAAGATGAGTTCCTAATTTCCTTTCGATTCCCTTTGTATAATTTTCACGAACCCAATGCCAGCTATTGACATCGATCTCTGGTACTGGGGGAAGAGAAATATTTCGTCTAATTCTAGGCGTGGATATATTCTGCGGTGAACAAGGTGAAAAGATCTGAAGTTCCATGTTAACTTCATAGAAACCTTTGCTTGCTTTCAGTTTCAATTCTTTCCATTCGATTGGAGACTCTTGGTTGAATACAGCACTAACAACAGTTAGCAATGATAACGATAAGAGAGCGTTGAGTAAATTTTTCTCCAGATTAGACGTCTTTTGCTTTCGATTCTCCCTTTCCTCACGGCGCGAGGCTTTTGTTCCTTTCTGGGTCCAACGTTTATGGTCCGCTCGTTTTTTCTTCTTCTTCGGTTTCATTGCTGTTTGGGGTGATGTTGGTTTTGGTTCACTGTGTGCTTCACTGTCAGTTTCATCCGTAGTAACTTGTTCTTTCTCAGAACTTGAGGTGTCATCAGTGGGTGTGAGATCAGTGTTATTCGGAATTGCTTCTTGGGCTACTCCTGTTTCCTTGACCGGAAAATATTTTCCGACTCGCTTCGGGCCCAGTAATTCTCTGGTTTCATCTTCGTGACGAATTTTCTGTAACTTATCCTTGGTTTCTTGATCAACGTCGTCTGGAATCTCATACAAGTCGTCGAAAGTAAGGAAATATCGGGTATCATATTTTTTTGTTGGGTTTTCCTTAGCTTTGAATCTCTTTGATAATTCATTTCGATAACGTTGAACTTCATCTGGCGTAGCCATGCGAGGAATAGTTATTTCCAATTTTTCTTCCAGGTTTTTGTGAAATTCATCGTCTCTGGCATCGAGTACCCGTTGTTCCACGAGTGTCAAATCGTCCTTTTTACGTGACTTAGTTGGTTTTTTGTTCTTATTCTCTCTAATGTGATTCTCTTTTTCAAGAAGCTCTCTGGCTTTCTTTTCGGCTAAATTTCTGATTTTCGATTTGGTCCATTTTTCCTCAGCATCAACCTTCCGATCAGATGAATCACTATCAAAACTTTCAGTTTCAGTTTGATCAGTATGCAGATGAACCAATTCTCTTCGTTTTTGTTTTCGTTTTTTTTTTTTTGAAGCGATCATGTTCTCGTAATATTTTCATCATTTTCTGATACTGCGACTTTCGTTGTTTTACTGGATTCTCATCCGGTGGAGTATTCTCTCCTTCCTTCTTTTGGTCAGAACCAGATGAATCAGAGGCCTCTTTTTGATTCAATTCGTTTCCATTCGCTACTGATCTTAGATATGATCTCTTTTTGATTCTTACTGGCTCCATTCTCGTTTCTGTTTGGATTTCAGTTTCACCTTGTTCCTTGAAGTCGGTGTCCAACTCACTTGTGGATGCTTCTGACTCCTTGAACGTCGTAGATAACTGTTCAGAGGCATCAACCGTTTGACTACCATCTTCATCACCACTAGTTTCTCCATCAGTAGAATCTTTATCACTTCTTTCATGGTATTTTTTCAATCGATCCATGTGCACTGTTTTCTCTTTCCCGTTCTGATCGATAACGTAAGTTGTTTCTCCAAGAACTGTTTTGATCACAAATGGCCCTTGAAATCTTGGTTGGAACTTGGATGTTCGCACTGGTACCTTAAGTAATACCTTTTCCCCTTCATGGAATTTGTGTAAATTCTTCTTGTTATCGTGAGTTAAAGCTTGATTCATCTTCTCGTCGAGGGAATACGTGGCTGCAATATCTCGGATCATCAGCCAGCCATTTGTAATGAAGTTTCGATAAGCTTCAAGTCGCTTCCTTCGATCAGAACTTCCTGAAACAGTTCTAGGTTTGAGCTTTACATCGATTGGTAAAGTTGGATGTCTACCATAGAGTAAATAAAAAGGAGATGCTTTCGTTGAAGAATTTACACTAGTATTGTATGCAAACTGCTCGAGTGGTAATGCTAAATACCACTTCTTTTGGTTCTGTACATAATGGGTAAGCATGTTGACCAGTGTTTGGTTTGTCTTTTCAGTTAAACCATTTGTCTGTGGATGATAGGCACTAGCTACTTTCCATTTTGAACCCATAAATTTCGCAGCGTCTTGAACTAACCATGATAAGAAATTAGTCCCTTGATCGCTCATAATTATTGATGGGCATCCATGTCTCGAAATTATGTTCTCGATCAGAAACCTAGTGGTGAGTCCAGATTGAAAATTTTCCAAAGCTCTGGTCTCAGCGTACATCGTGAAGTAACAAGTTGCAATGATGATATATTGATAATTGTTTGATTTTGGAAGAGGACCAATGATATCAATTCCAATTCTATCGAAGGCTTCACGACAATGTATCGATTGTAAGGGAGCGTCAATCTTCCCACCACTCTTGTTCATTTGACAAGACTCACATGAGCTGACGTATTTGGTAATGTAGTTCACCATACCAGACCAGTAGTATTTGTTCATTATCTTCTGATAGGTTCTCTCAGCACTAGCATGTCCAGATAAGATGTCATCATGATAAGTTTTACAAATTTCCTTTCTCATGTTTGATGGGACAACAACATTGAATTGTTCTTCAAAAGCACGTCGTATTAATCGGTACAGTATTCCATCATGAAGACGATACTTGCTAAGCATCTTCCTCTTCCGAGAAGGAAGTGAGCCAAGGTTTTGGAGTTTTTGGATTATTGAGTTGAGCTTCGGATCAGCTCTTTGCTCGTTGAGAATTTCATTCTCTTCTATGAGAACGGCCATACACAGCGCATCCTCTATATCCTCATCACTATCGTCTACCTCATCTTCGACATCCTCTTCGCCCATAAGTGGGTATCTTGATAAGGCATCAACATCATGGTGATGCTTTCCAGACTTGTATACTACCTTGAAGTCATACCGCTGGAGTGCCATTGAGTACCTCATCAGCCTTGGGCTGAGATCCTTTTTGCTAATCAAATAGCAGAGACTACAATGGTCCGTGTGTACCTCGAAATGTATTCCATCCAAGTAAGCTTTCCATTTATCCACTGCTTTAACGATAGCCAAACATTCTTTATCACTGATATGATAATTCAGTTGCGCTCCAGTCAGCAGCTTACTCATGTAGGCAATTGGATGCCATTTTCCATTGATTTTTTGAAGAAGTATCGCTCCTATACCATACGCACAAGCGTCGGTCCTCAATTGAGTCTCCCTGGTTGGGTGATAATGAGCCAAAACAGGATATTTTATCATCAATTCCTTCAGTCTATCGAACGCTTTCTGTTGAGTTTCCTTCCATTGAAAAGGACGATCCTTTTTGGTCAAATCAGTAAGCGGCTTAGCAACCATTGAGAAATTGGGAATGAATTTCCGATAATAAGAACACAGGGCCACAAATGACCGAACATCACGAACACAGAGTGGAGTTGCGAAGTTTTTGACAGCCATAACTTTTTTTTCATCAGGCTTCTGACCATCTCTGCCCACCACATGACCAAGATGTAAGATTTCTTCAAGAACTAACTCACACTTTTGCGGTTTGAGCTTGAGATTTGCTGCTTCCAGACATTTGAAAACCTTTTCTAAACGCTCGAGATGCTCATCAAAAGTTTTCGAAAAAACTACAATATCGTCAATGTACACAAGACAACTATTGTATTTTACTGAAGCAAGAACCTTATCTAATACTCTTTGGAATGAGCTTGGGGCGTTTACCAAACCAAATGGGAGTCTCACGAACGAGAACAAATTTTGCTCTGTTATGAATGATGTTTTGAGTTTATCATCAGGATGCATAGCAATCTGATAATATCCTGACCTGAGGTCTAACAAGGAAAAGTACTGAGCTCCCTCCAGCATGTCAAGAGAACTATCTATCCTAGGTAATGGATACTTGTCAGGTTTTGTGATTGCATTGAGAGGTCTATAATCAACACACATCCTGAGTTCACCTGTCTTCTTGGGAACCACTACAATTGGAAATGCCCATGGCGAATTAGCTTCTTCTATGATTCCAGCTTCGAGAAGAGAACTAATTATTTCATTTACTTTTTGTCTTTTCACTGGAGATAACTTGTACGGTGCTGAATGAATTGGGGCGTGATCTCCAGTGTCAATTCGATGCTGATAAAGATTACAGCATCCCAACTCGGAATCCTTGGTAGCAAAGATATGCTCAAATGAATCGAGCAACTTCATCAACCTATCGTGTTGATCATCATCAATTTTCTTGGAAACAATAACCTCATCGTATTTTTTGTTGGTACCTTTTACCATGAAAACGGTATCCAACTCATCATCACTATCATCCAATTCATCAATCGAATCAAATTCAGCTCTAACCGAGTCAATATCGGTTTGAATGAGGCTGGTTTGACAAGCAACGGTCGACTTGCTACTGTTATCATACCCAATATGGATTATCTTCTCTTTCGAGCCTATCCATACGTCGGCAACCTCACATACATCTTGACCGATTAACACTGGAATTCCGCAAGGTAAATTATTGACCACAACAAAAGTTGCATCAATTAAAATCTCTTTCCCATTCGCTTTCAACGTTAATCTTAGGTCACATTCACCTAGAGGTCTTAACGGATTATTGCTAGCGCTCTCGGTTCCAGGTCCACGATATGGGTATAGAGGTTTCCTGA
>QZCP01000301.1:244719-254856 GCA_003956705.1 Brevipalpus yothersi
TCTCATCCAAAGTTGATTGAGTTATGAGAGAGATCTCACTTCCCGAATCTATGATGGCTTCAAATCGTTTTCCATCTAAATTGATCTCAGAAAACACAAGCTTACCCTTCTTCTTTTTCCTGGTAAGGTTCAAAATAATTGTATTGATCACATCAGATCTATTCTCGGTGATTTGTTGAACCACAGTTGGCTCCGTTCTTTCCCTTCGATCATACCGAGCATTATTAGTGTAGTTTTGTTGGTTGTTACCAGGATGACCAGATGGCCCAGGTTGATTTCTCGGTTGATAATCGGTTCTCATGTTTACCTCGTTGGTACGAGGGCAAACATTACTCTTGTGTCCAGGTTCTCGGCAGCGGTAGCAGATAATTTCCTGCCTTGGTTGCTGTTGAGGCATTGGCCTTTGTTGAGAGAGAGGAGGACGCTGCATTTGGGCCTGACTATTATTACCTGGATAGGACCGTTGATTATAGTTTCCCCTATTCATCACACTCAGCTTGTAACTCAGATCTTGAACAGTTTTGTTCAAAGTCCCAATCATATTGATCATCATTTGGGTGGTATTGGTTGCGGTTGAACTCTGTGTATCTTGACTTATTTCCCTAAACATTGCTTCATTCTCTCGAGCTGAGCGTTCAGCATCTTGCAAGGCAGCAAGAAGCTCTTTAATCGTATTAGGTTTCCTAGCACTTATCCATGGCTTTAATCTTGTATCTAACCCTTCTCTGATAAACGAGAGTATAGTGCTCTCTGTCATATTCCTATCAACTCGCTTACACAAAGCTTCCATTTGAATGACAAAAGAACTAGCACTCTGTTCCTTACCTTGTTTCTGACAAGTCATTCTCTTGTGATATTCCGAGCAATAATCAGGCCTCAGTAAGGCAGCAATCATCTCGCCTTTCACCTCCTGGTAGGTTTTATAACCTTCCTGGTTGAGTTTAGGCCTTACCGAATTATTAAACCATAGTTTGGCAGTACCAGTCAAGTAAAGAGGAAGTTTACTTAGCTTTTCCTTATCACCCCAGCCCAAATCAGCGGACAAATATTCGTATTGGTCAATCCAATCCACCAGATCCTCATGAATATCATCTCCATTGAAGGGCCGAATCACAATATGTGGTGCACCTGTATAAGGATTCACTGTGATCTGATTTACTGATTGTTGAACTTCAGGCTCAACTGCCGCACTGCTGTCACTAGCACTGACAATACTAGCACTATTTTGATCCATTGTTATCATTCACTTTATCACACCAAGAGCAAAAATACAACTGACTGACTGAGGTACAAGTTTCAATATTTCATATAAAGTTTCAAAATAAATTTCTCTAAAGGAATCAAATAACAAAATGAGCTCACAAGACCACGCCTACCCGCGTCAAAGTCCTTGTAGCATAAAGCAATTTAAATTCAAAATTCAACAATAACAATAAAAAAACAATCCGAAACCTCGCACCAGTCAGTCTGAAGTATATTGCTCACAATTGCGTGAAACGATGTTGAAAACGGATTAGTTATAGGAACAGTAGCTTGAATCCACCAGTGAACGACCTCGATCGTTAAAAGGGTACTTACGTTGTCGAAATCATGCAGCGAGAATGATTACTCAAAAGAGAACAATATATCAGCTCGGTTACCTTGCGAGATAATTGAGGAAGTTTAACAGCGAAAGAACGATTTGGGAATTTACGCTTGAGCAACGAAGTGATAAGATAACAGTTCTCAGAGTTGGTGTGTTTAGATACTATCTTCGCTGTTTATTATCGTGCCAGCCTATTTCCTTACCAAGATTAAAGCACGGCTGAATGTTTGTTATTTTTTTTTATGAATCCAAATGAAGGAGAGAAGAAAATGAGTTCAGTCAGCGCCAAGCTCAACTCTCATACCATTATACCGCAATACTATATGTAAAATGGAGAGAGTCAGGAAGAAAGATAGCAACTGGTCCTGGTAATGACGAAGCAAGCGAGAAAAATTCGCGTGATTTGGTAGACTAATCTATAGGTGTATGAACTTTTTGACCTACTTTTTTTTTGTTCAGTGTTAGGTTCAATTGAATGAATATAATTGATAACCATTGATTCATTCGAAAATCCAGCTAATAGGAATTTTAGCAAAGATTCATGATAACATTGAAATTCAGTTGAATTCAGGAAAGTTCAGTTTTTGTTTGGGTACAACTTTTCCTCCCTGCACTCTGGAACTGATTTTCTTATATCACCTGACTCAGTACGTCCAAGTGAATCCAATTCAGTAAGAATAATGGAGGAATTCGAAGTAATAAGGATTCTGGCGAAAAACTTTGATGACAATGAAAAATAGGAAAAAGTAGAAAAATTCAGTTATTTTTCCCCTACAACTTTCGACTCAGATAGGATAGAAGCGATTTCTATATGTCATCAGACTCGGTTCATAGAGTACTATCGATATCAATTGAGAAAATAGAAGTTTTCGAGAAGGTAAAAATTTTGACGAAAATTTCTGGCAACACAGGAAATCATGGAAAACCACCAAAATTCAATCTTCATAGGGTCATAACTTCCGAATCAAATGGGATAGAGTAAATTTCTATGCCTCAATAGACTCACTAGCTCAAGATCTTTCTAAATCCGTTGAGATAATTCCAATATTCGCTCAGATAAAAATTCTGGCAAAAATTTCTGGCAACACTGAATATCCTAGGAAATCATGAAATTTCAATTTGTGTTCGGTCATAACTCCTGACTCATACATGATAGACTCGATTTCCATATATCAATAGACTCAGTAGCCTTAGTTCATTCCAAACCTGTTTGGATAATTGTCGAATTCTATCAAACAAAGATTTTGGAAAGATTTTCTTGGAACACTGAAAATTGGGTAAAATCAGGAAAAGTCACTTATTTTTCGGTCGTAATTTCCGAACCGAATGTGATAGAACTGAATTCTATGTGTCATTGGACTCAGTAGGTTGAGTACATTAAGATTTGATTGAAATCATATGCGAAAAATCTCCAACTTAGACTTTTACTACCATGAGAAAAAAATGATCTCAAAAAATTCTAAGTCAGAATCTTTCTCAGCGCATGACTGACACGTCATCAACTGAGCTCATTGCTTGTATGTATGTGTGTGTGTATGTATGTGTATGTGTATAGAGACAAAGTGTAGTGAAAGGGAGAGAGAGAAAGAATGTTTTCAACAGATGTCAATTAAATTGCGTATGGTGATGCTGATGTTGATGATAATGTTATGATGGAGGATGATGAAAAGTGATCAGTGTGATAATGTGATTATCTTTAAAAAAGTTTCTCTCTTTCTCCCTTTTGCAACTCGAACTTCTTCTCTCAAAGCACAATTATGACACATCCAATATCCAGAGAGATGTACACCGAGAAAAAGGAAACACCTACACACACATATTCACATAGAGTCCCAAATTCCGGAAGCTATTACACAGTGAGCTAGTAACCACCTAATCACAATCGATGTGTATGAATATCAAAAAGTGGTTAATATTGAGCAAACACATACACACACACTAGTGTTGAGAGAGTGAGATAAACAGAGAGAGAAAGTTCACATTGATTATCGATTTTGTATTAATTACAATCAAATGAATCAATGAATCAATGAGCAATGGTGAGTGAGTAAGTTTATCGGATAATGTTCAAATAATATATGTATATATACACACACAGAGAGCAAGAAAAAAAAGCAGCAAAAAGCGAAAAGAAAGAGAGAGAGAAAGAAAGAGTAGCAACATTTATTGTGTCGATGGTGAGGAGGAAAAACAAAGAAAAATACTTATCTTTTATTATTTTATTGAGAAAATGGTCCTCACCATCGACACAATACGATCACGTTCGGGTCACCGAAATGTAGAGAGAAAAATACACAGAACTTTTCGGTTTTTCAACTAATTCATTTGATTCATGTTTGCCAGGTAATACAACTGTTCGGGAGGAAGGAGAACTTGGAAGTGCCAACATGGCGAAAAAGTTTCGGCTGTTGCCTCAAGTTCTCCTTCTCTCCCAACCTATATGGTGACCTGATTTTCGGGTTTCAAACAGCAATCAACAAGATCGCTGGTGATCTCACTCTGGTTGTAAGCATCATGTCCATTGATATATGGGCATCTCATTCAACACCATGACCAATGGAAAAGGGATAACATGACCATCATGACAAACAGAGAGGAAGAGGGAGAAAGGAGAGAGAGAGAGTGAAAGAATGAAAGATTAAGAACTGTATACTGGATTATCCATTCCATCATGCTCATGATGAAGATGCGAGTGAGAGAGATAAGAGCCCAGTCTTTGGCATCCCTTTTTCAAAAGTCTCTCTCTCTCTTCTCTTCCGTTTCTTTTTCTATAGTTCACCATTCAGAGAAGGGATTATGGCTCAAGTATATTTATGTGGCTTGTCTGGCTGTCTTGATTCTGAACTGAATTACTTTGCTTTGCTTTCAGTCCACATCATTTGGGTCTCATACTTTGGGGGCTTTCATCAGGAATGAAGAATTGCAAATGTCAAACAGAATTTCAAAGCATTACATGTCACCCATCTCTCTTGCCGATTCTGGTAACATCAAGCACCAGATAAAAAGAATAAAAGAAATGAGATGGAGACTGCTGTATATCCATAGGATACAAGAGAGATATATAAAAGAGAGAGAGAGAGAGAGAGAGAGAGAGAGAGAGAGAGAGAGAGAGAGAGAGATGGAAGACTTGATGAACTTATCCAATCTGTGTGAATGTGTGACGTGTTCACGCTCGAAAATGATCTTGTTCAATGTTGGTGGACGTGAAAAGTGAAGAGAGGATAGGAGAGATATTGGATCATGAATATACGAATCATTGATAGAGTGAGAGAGAGAATTCCATGGTGAAAAAAGAAGAAGAAATTGGAAAATCGAAATAACCTAAAGTTTCCCAAAGAGAAAGGTTAATCGATCAAATGGATTGATTCAATCTTCTTTCTCTCACTCTCTTTTTCTCTATCATTTCATCGTTTGACTTGCAGCATTTGCAATCGATGAAATGAAATGAAATTCTGTGCTCAAAATCTCGATTCCGCTCCAAGTTCAGATGAACGAGGCATAGATTTTGTGTTATGGTACAACGAATAATATATGTTTACGCCAAGTTGTGGTTGCAAAATATTATATGATATTCTCAAGGTTAAGTAAAAAATAAGAATGAAAAGGAATAAAAATTACCAAAAACAATCAATCGATTTGATGAACAAAATGTGTCTACCTGTTGATATACATCGAAGGAGAGGGAAAATATTTCTAAAAGGTAAAATGAGAAGAAATGAGGAGATCATGGTTAAGTCTATGTAAAGAAGCAATTTCGGGAAGAAAAGTTGGAATTACATGTATATTTGAACAGATGAAGTGAGAAAATGTCAATGTCTCACTTTCTCTATGGATTTCAAACACTTGTTCACACAACTGTACTCCTTAATGAATGTGAACAGCAACAAAAGTAATCTAAAGTGCAAGAAAAGTAAACTGAACACTATCTTTTCATCTTCTTCTTCTTCATCTTCCTACTCTCGATTGCTTTTCATTGCGATTTTCTTTGACTTTTTTGAGTTTTTTACTCTTTTTTTATCACTCTCTAGTTTACTGTCATTTGATTTGCTTGCTTACTTGCCTCTTTCACTCATCATCTTCATCTTCATCTCCGTTCAATTGATTGAGTGTTTCACGCAATTTTTTCGAGGCGAAAAAAATTTTGCAACTTACGGAAGAGAGAGAGAGAGTTGAAAATGGTGAAAGTGTGTACGTGAATAACGGTAAACTTGTAAATCATGCAAAATATCAATGGATAAGTGTGTGCATGAAGTGCCTGGAAAATATCTTGAAAATGTTTCCTAGGCAAAGATGATGCGTCGAAGCCAATCCACTTTTTTTCTCTCCACATCTTCATCCGATGCGTATGGCGGGAACATTTTATTTATCTCTCGCTTTGGGATGAGAGAGAGAGAGAAAAGAAGATGAAATATGAAAGTGAATGTCTGAAGAGTCTAAAAACAACTCTCTTCTCTCTCTTCCGTTACTGCTCAGTCTCTCCACCTCACCAATGCTTCTAATGATACAACAAGATACAATGATACAATGTTTCATTCTTGCATCTCTCTTTCTCTCTTTCTTTCTTTCTTTCTTTCTTTCTCTCTCTCTCTTACTTTCCAAGGCTTTCTCTCCAATCAATTGCTCTTTCTCTCTCTTTCTCTCGACCTTTTAACTTCTTCCCCCCAAACTCTCTCTCTCTCTCTCTGTCTGAAGTCTGTCTACTCTCTTTCGTGAGAGTTTCTCTCCCCTTTCTCTCTCTCTTTCTCACATGCTCGCTTCCCTTGCGCCATGCAAACGATAGTCTCTTTTGCTAGACTCCATGAAGTTCTAATATTCTGTCGAATTCCATGCTCGAACTTGAAAGCAGCAGAGTGCATAGAGATATCTCGTTCGCATCTGGCAGACAGAGTTGGAAAAGGGAGAGAGGGTCGAAATAATTCTGCCTGATTTTAAGAGAATATTCTCATTTCAGATCCGTCATTCAGCATCTCTCACTTTTCTCTCTCTCTCTTTCTAAAACACATTTATTTTGCTATTACTCGCACCAGAACACATACAGAGTCACTAACTCACACACACTCTCTCTCTCTCTTTCTGATCATATTCACCTCTTTCCCGCCTCCAATCAATACTACCTTTTTCCTTGGCCATCATCGAACACACATTCACACATACGTCTCGTTTGCCACCCACTCTCTTTCTCTCTGTATCTCTCCCATACCTCTCTCTCTCTCTCTTTCATCCAAATTATCGCGCGCATACATACACACATACACACAGTCTCTCATCCGTTGGTTTGGAATCGTAACTCTTCTTCTTTCCTGCCATCATCACAGTTTCCACACGTTTTGAGCTTCAACATACATACACACACTTACACAAACCATTTTAACTTGATTATCATTATCATCAGTTCATTTTGTCATCCTTGACTCTATCTGTTTCATTCTCTTTCTCTTTCTCTCTGTGCGTGTGTTGATTATTTTCACTTCATCATTGGAAAGAGATACATTTCACACTCGTGTCTTTGGACTATCTCTCTTTCTTCATGTGAACTTTAATGTACATTATATCAATTGTGCCCCCCAAAAAAGTACTGTTCAAAGTGTTCCTAATGAAAAACTGAAACAAAAATAGCTCAACATTTGAACATTGATATTGCTGATATTATTGTTGATCGGTAAAAAAATACGAACACTTATCGCGATCGGTACCGTTATCATCACTGAACAAAATTCCTATATATAGCGTATTTCGAGAAAAAGAAGAAAAGTCGAAACAATAAATCCAATTTCTAATTACTGGTAAGTAAAATGATCTTATCATTATCAATTTCAACCACATTTTCTATTACTACTACCACTACCTACTACTAGTGATGCTGCTTCTCCAGCCTCTCAACTCCTCCTCTTCCCATGAGCCATGATGATGAACATTCACCCTTGATGGGGTTGATACGATTTTGCACTCACTGTTAGTTTGCATAAATTCACGCGAACATCCCTCGGTTACCGATGATATTATCTGGCTCCGGTGATGATGAGCAGACTGATGAGTGTTCATTGTGTTCACATGCTAGATGTAAAAATTCATTCCTAATGTGTGTATATTAATAGGATCTATTCGAAGCTGTCTCAGTCTCTCTCTCTCTTTATTCCATCTTCCTCATCACTTGGTCGCCAACCTTTGCATTTTCTTCCATAGTTACACGGATATAACCAATCCAGTAACCATCTCAACCCGAACACTTTTTTTCCCGGAGCATCTTCATCATCACCATGAAACACTGACGATGAGAACATTCTTCAATGATGATGATAATCATCATCTCTAACATCGGATGAGAGAGAGAGAAAAAGTTGAACAGTAAAATAAGAAAGTGTATGTGTTTGTAAATGAGAGTACGTACAAGTGAATAGTAGAGAAGATGCTGGAATAAGGAAGAAGAAAAATTTTGCCAAAGATATCAGCTGATAAATTGCTTTTCTCTCAAGATTTACTCCACCATGCTGGTGTGTCGCATTTTGTATGTGTGTGTGTGGGGGGGGAAGTAAAAAAGCAGTGTCACTAGTGGCGACATTTTTTTTGACACTGGCTGGGGATTGAGAGGAGAGAGAGAGAGAGAGAGAGAGAGAGACAAGTGATGGAAAGATGAAGATCAAGGAAAGTAGGAAGAGAGAGAGGAAGTAGTGAGACTTATGTAGACTGGGAATATCATTGAACATCGTGGAATACTTTTTTCATCTTTTCACTCTTCACTCTCTTTATATTTGTCGTCAAAATTTTCGTAGAAGCAACTTTAAATTCATACATTTTTTTTCCCACTAGTATTCCCAATATTCTAGCTTGAGACATTCTCTCTCTCTCTCTCTCTCTCTCTCTCTCTCTCTCTCTCTCTCTTGTGCATCTTATGAGCCTCTTTCCAATTCCTTCCTTGCATCTTACTTAGATAGAATGGGCATCTCTTTTATGACGCAGCATCTGAAAGCGAAATGAAAAAGTCTCCAATCTTATTGCCCTTTATAATGTTTACCCGAAAATCCCCAAGAGGCCAGACATGGATCCAAAAACAATGGGAATAAAGGCTCTTTTTTATGAGAATATATTCTCATTCCAGGCTGCATGGCATATCGCTAAGAAATAAATATATATATTTATATACATTCTGTCTACTTGGACATCGTGTTCATGGAGCTTTTTCTTTTTCTACTTACTCTCTTACTCTCATTCAGAATGACCAGCCCATCAGCAGTATCGTTCTCTTCTTTTTTTCTCTGGTACTTTCTATTTCTCTCTGGTTTTTTTATGCGTTGGGTTCATATCTGAGAATCCTCGTTCTTGTTCAAATAGTCATGCACCAAACTCGTTCTCGTTTTTCTTTTCTCTCTTCTCTTTTAATTTTATTATTATTGAATCTTTGGGGTACATAGTACTGGAATCAAGTATGGTGGGCACTTTGGCACAGTACAGCCTTGCTCCTCACCATACTTGAGGGAGAGGGAGGTGGAGGATTGGGCCGAGAGAGACGGGGACGCGAACCCGGTACCTAAGAGTTAGGATGCAAGCACACTAACCATTAGGCCAATTTCTCTCTCGAACTGCATGATGAAAGTGCACCGTAGGGATGGCAACTGAAAGAGAAAGAGAAAGAGAGAGAACCAGAACGAGAAAAGGATTCCTGAATCACCATGGATCTGAACTCAATACCTAACTCCCTCTTTTGGCCTTGCATCCTTTGGCTTATTTGAGATGGAAAGAGAAAGGAAGAAAAATTTTTCTTTCTCCAGCATCCACATCAGTGATTACCATCTTCTCATTCTTGTCTCTCTCTCTCTCTCTCTCTCTCTCTCTCTCGCCTCCTCTTTTTCTTCTCCATCCATGATCTTGGAAAAATTTTTTCTCTTTTCTCTCTCTCTCTCTCTCTCTCTTTCTCTCTCTCTCTTCAGTGACCAATCCTCGTCAATTAGAACGATTAAGTCCAGTGGTTGACCGAGCACTTGGTGAAGCAAATTATTGGCTTCACAATTTATTCTATAATCTACACAATTAGCGTCTGTCTGTCATGATCATTCAACAATCTTTTTCTCTTCTTTCTCTGAGTTTCAATTGTATCCCCACTGTGTGATAACCTTTTCATCACTCCTATGCTACCACTGTATACAGGTGAATAAGAGCCTCTAGACAAATGTGTGTCGTTTAGCATTGAACATTTTGCTCGCCTCGAACATGTACATATTCGTGGAAAATAGTGAAAACTAGGAGCGACATCTACAAAGTTCTATAAGGTTTCGAAATTCTGGACATATTAGATGACTGGTGGTCATCATCATGAAGATCATGATAGTACACCAATAATACTCATGATGATGGACTCCAATATACGGAAAAGATACACGGAAATATGTATTCTGTATATACTCTCCCATACTTTTCTCTTACGATATCAATAATATCATTTGTTGGCTAATTCGTTCTTATTCGTCTCATGAAAAATCTGTCTCATGCTTTTTAGTGTATTGCATCTCTCTCTCTCTCTCTCTCTCTCTCTCTCTCTCTCTCTCTCTCTCTCTCTC
>QZCP01000301.1:255789-258289 GCA_003956705.1 Brevipalpus yothersi
TCTCTCTCTCTCTCTCTCTCTCTCTCTCTCTCTCTCTCTCTCTCTCTCTCTCTCAATTCTACCATGTCTATCTGTACGTTCCTTTTAGTCTGTAGTTCCAATTACTGTTCGGCCCAGGAGCACTTGATAGATGCATGTATTCCGTTCTCCCAGAACGGAGTGCTCTTCTCATGAGCATTCCCCTGTGAAATGATGATCTCTCTCACTCTCATGGTGATATCTCTTTCTTCCTCTCTTCCATCTATCTCTTATTACTCTCTCTGAATCGATCGGATCCTCAAATACACACATAAATATATCTATGCTCCCTACGTCCCTGGATCATCATTTGTCCCTATCGTTGGATTTGCTTCCTTTTCTTTTTCACCATATTCGAAATTCTGTGGATATATGTGTGTATTTTTATTTCCTTCCACACAATCATAGATCAAGCAATATATATAGAGAGAGAGAAAAAAATTCATTGATATATAAGTGAACATGGTGGAAAAACATCTTCACCATTGAGAGAAAGTAAGAGAGAAAAAGAAAGAGGTATCATAAATCGGAAAATTGATCTCAAAGCCATTCTTAATTTTGTTTTTCTTCTTTGTCATCTGTATTGGTCATTGAAAGTCAACCATTTGGAAGACAACCAATACACTATAGTGGCATTCAGCATTTTTTGCTTTGTACTTTTTCTTTGCCCATCTTCTGTGTGAATAGAAACTGAATAGAATGGCAAAAAATTGTATCCATGAGGTGTATGTGTATATATATCATGTATACACAATGTTATAATTTTTTTTATCTTCTTTCTCCTCATCCGTTTGACCGGATATAGTTAGTCCAGATTCCTGCAAAAAATTAGTCTATACTCAAGAATAACAGGAAGATGATATATTTTTTCCCTCTTCCTACTCTCTCTTCCTTGATAAATGCTTTATCTTCCTAATATTGTCGATAATTTTTTCCCGACTCTCACCTCAAGGCCATCAAGGCAAAGGTGTTTTTTTGGTGTGATGCAAAAAAAATGAAATACAATATTCAATAATTTGTAGCTAATTTTCACCTAAATTTAACAAAATATACATACTCTAATATATATATATTTTGGTGCTCTAATTTATTTTTATTCAATTTATTTTTTTCTTATGGATTACGGAAACAAAAATTGAATCAGAAAAATAAAAGTGGTGAATAATTTTGGCCTGATATATAATAATAATATACAATAAGATTGATCGGTGATGAGACGAAGAAAAAAGTTGTCCGATAAAACAAGAGAGCTTAAGTAAAAGATGGAGTAAGAAAAAGAATAGGTAAAGAAAAATAAAAGGCGATGGATCGATGATCATATTTATTTATTCTTTCTCTCTCTCTTCTATTTTGTTAACCTTCCTTGTTTTCCAAACTTATAATCATAATTGAGTTTCTTGCGTGTTTGCCATATTTTCTTTATTCCTTTCTTGCCTATCTTACATCTCAAATAGTATTTAAGCAGTAATTTTAAAATGCGATCATCACCATTAGTCCGATGAATAATTCAAATTTTTTCTTCTCTCTCTCTCTCTCTCTCTATTTCTGTTTTGATTTTCTCAGACATAGAATTAAGAAAAATTTGGTGGTTTCAAATACTGATCACAAAACAGAATGATAAACTTTTTACCTTATCATCTCTCATCCTTTAAATAGAACTTTACTCTTTTTTTTCTAGATACGCCAGACTGTAAGCGAGAATCAGTCCAAGTAGAACGAAAAAATATTCTTATTCTTTATTCTCTTATTATTCTATATTCTGTATACCTCTCTCTATCGTTCGGCTCGTTGATTATTCATCTCATCCAATACAGACACACACACACACATGGACTAATTGAACTTGTGATACAGTGAGTGATCAGTGAATGGTGAGAGTGTTGGGTATACATAAATTAGAGAACAAAACCCCTGCGTGAAAAGTTTAAATGCGAATGAGTTTTACCATGTAAATCTCTGGAGAAGAGTCAATGGGAAAAGATATATAGATAGTAGGAGAAAGAGTATACAATTCAATACATTGTATCAGTTTTCCAAATCTTAATTACCCAAGAGAATCGTTTCCCCCTTATCTTTCCTCCTCTCTTTCTCTCTCCATATTCCAGTTCATTGAACATTTTATTTATCAAAATTTCGAATCACCATGAATTACGATGTGAATATGATAGCTTCTGTGGAATGTGTATGACTGCTTGAATTGGTAGCAATGATTCGGACTAATTTTTCCACTAAAACCCACATAAACAATCGGATAAGAGAGAGAGAGAGAGAAAGTTTGAAATTTCAGATGACAGCTAGTGACTCTATTCCATACATCAAATGTATGGATGAAGTAATTGCAATCTTTATCATTGATGGAAAACTTTTGGATTCCTACTCATTTTTTCTTTATTCTTTCTTCATTTACCCTAACTAATCCATTAATCAATCGATATATATTTATCCATCCAGCCATCAGTTGTTATTTCTGGCTTACTGTCGA
>QZCP01000301.1:260789-274713 GCA_003956705.1 Brevipalpus yothersi
TATGAGATTTTGAAAGAATTTTACAGAGAGAATTTAAAGAGAAATATATATATTCCATCTCTACTCAAGCAACTAGATCACCATGAAATGGAGAGGATACCAAGAAGATGATGATATAGAAAGTTATCTCTGATGAAGAGGAAAATGAGAGTAAAAATTTTGGCGGAAAAAAAGGAATAAAGAGAAGCAAAAAAGTGATGAAGATATGCTTGAGGATCAAGATACACTTATTGACTCAAAGTTGTCATCAAGAGGATACAGAAGAGGAAAGTGAGTAATAGAGGAAGAATAAGAAGAGAGAAAGAGAAAGAAAAAGAAAAAGAGTAAAATAAGTGAAAACACGAAAAAGAATAAGAGCAGGACAAGAAGAAGATGAAGAAGAAAAAGAGAAAGAAGAAGATGAAGGAAAAGAAACAAATTCCAAGCGACGAAAATTGAAAAATCTAACATGCAGATAGTTATGCAAAGAAAATAGTATAGAAGAAAAATTCTTTTTTCAGTCTTTTTTGCTTGCTGAATATCAACCTGTTTGTTTACCTCTATTTACGAGTGACAATTTCAGTATATTTCAGTTTATTTTATTTCTCTTTTCTCTTTCTGTTTCTTATTCTTCTTCTCTTACTTTAGTGGATAATTTTGTTTCAATATTTTCTGCTACACTCGACTCACTGAACATAAGGTAACAAAGTATATACATCTTGTATCATTCTCTCTCTCTCTTCCATGTAAATGGAATGCCTCAGGAATGCTACGAAGAATACACTCAATTTTCACATTCTCAAGATATCAGATACATACTCTAACACATTCTTTTTGTCTTGATTCTTGTATGAATAGTAAATATTCTCAAAGGTCTTTTTTGAGAATACTTCAACGTGAGAAATTTTCTCTCTCTCTCTCTCTCTCTCTCTCTCTCTCTCTCTCTCTCTCTCTCTCTCTCTCTAACTGAACCGCTAAACAATAATGATGACGAATTTGAGAGAGCATAAAGTACTATTTCAATTTCGAAATACTGTTCAACTTATACATGTAAGAAACAGCAAATGATATCATACAGGCTCGTGTCTGGCCTATTATCACTATCATCATCATTTTTGTAGGTAAGGTTGCTGCCTTTTTTTTGAGAGAGAAAATTGCATTTTCACTGACATAAGAAGGAATAAAAGAAAGAAGAAGAGGAAGCATCTCTCTTCCTCGATGGTTAAACTGTTAAGTGAGGAAGATGGAGGAGAAGACTTTTAATTTTTTTCTCTCCGCTTAAGGCAAAGATATGCATATCAAGAGAGAGAATATTCACATGAGCTCAGATTGAAGTGGAAGCAAAAAGAGAGTATGTATAGTGATGAAATGATACAAGATGAGTTAGTTAGTTAGTATGTGTATGAGGCAAAAGAGAAAGAAAGAGAGAGAGAAAAAGAAGTAAAAAAAGAATACAACACCAACGAGAGGGGCCAAAAAATCATTAATTTACTTGGTGGCTTGATTGTGGTTTGGGTCATAGTGATGAAATGCTGATGTGTACCAGCTAACAATATCTATATATTACTCCTTCCCTATTAACGTTCAAGTTTTTTCGTCACTTTATTTCTTTTCCTCTCTTTCTAATGTCTTCATGAATCTATGACTTTTTAGAGTCATTCTTTTCTGGACACATTTCTCTCACACATATATGTGTACAGAGTTTCCACATTGTATCGGCCATTAGTTTGCTCCAACAGTGAAAAAGTATTCTCTGGCCAGTCACTTTTTGGTCACTGATTCGAAACACATACAATTTTATTTCATCACATTCAACACATAACCATCTACTCATACCCATCTATTGATGTGTATGTGTTATCAGTGGGAAAATGGGAAAAAGAAATATTACTTGTAGAAAAAGAGAGACAGAATTTCAACTGCTCCAGAGGGTTATCAATCCCATCCGGGAAAGAGCAATCGATTTTCGAGCATCTCTTCTTCTCTCTCTCTTCGAATTCTGTCTCTCCAATCAGCTTCTTCTTTTCATGATGCTTCTGATGTACATGATCTCTTCAATATCCCCTCTCTCTATCTCTATCTCTCCGTTCAATGAACGCTCTTCCCATGTCGTCACTCTGAAAAATGTGTGAGACATAGACATACGAAAGAGAGAGAGAGAGAGAGATGAAATGAATCGATGATGATCATCAGCTTGATTATCAAGTGGCGACATTGAATAACTTTATGTTCTCTTTCTTGGATGCTGAACAGAAAATTCATGCTCAATTCATCGACTGATTGATATGATCCGATAAATGAACCTGTTATCATTGACTTGAGACATGTCAAGAATTGTTTAGGTCAGATTGTAGCACGCAAGATCATTTTTGCGATCATAATTGAACACTCTATACATTCGCATACTGAATACCAGCCCAGTTCCTCAGCATTCTGATAGAGAGAGAGAGAGACTGATTCTGATTCTGATTCCTGATAGAGAGAAAGAGTGAGAGAAGCATTTTATCCAGTCACTTGTCCTTGAATAAGGAATAAACCGGTCCAGCATGACCATGATATTGTGAGATTGAAATGAGATGAATTGAGCCATGTTTTTGTGATCATTTTAGGGTTGAAAGAGTATTGTTGTGCTGCTGTTGTGTTGAGTGGTGGTCATTTATGATGAAAACGTGCTAAAAACATGATATCCCAACAAGTACTTGAAAAATTGAATTCTCCTTATTCAATACAAAAACTGTGCTTTTATTTGGCAAATATTGTTTCAAAATAGTGTCCATCTGATCATTAAAATTTGATTCTCTTTTTCTATTCTGTGTTACAAATATTACGATGTTGAAGTGAAAGCTGAAGAATTTATTTGATAACTTGAGAACTTCTGAAGCAACACTTCTACCAAGACGAAATGAACCACTGAAATGACGATAATATATATACATGTTTACTGGCTTGCTGCTACACATTCCTAGATGAACAAAAAAATTTTTGATATAAAATTTTATTCATTTTTGCTTCCTCCATAAGTGTGTGTTTGTGTATGTACACATGTTCAACATGGAGATTGAGATCAAGAGAGAGAATCTTAATGTGTACACCAAGGAGAACGAAGTCTAAAGGTAATTTTTTTATTTCCTATTATAATTTCTTCGCTGAACATACAAAATGGAATACATTTTTCTCTTTTACACCTCGTTCTAGAAGTTTTCCACTCTTATTTTTACTACTTTACTCTTCTTCTTCATCATTTTCTGGTACTTTTTCCATCCTCATCTCCATCCTCCTCTTCATCATGATATTTTCTCTCTTCCTTGATTTTTCTAAGGGGTTAATCTTCTTACGTATACACACACAAACACATCTTTCTCACAGTCTAGTCTCTCGAAAACGCTTTGCCCTTGTCCGTAAAGCTCATAAAACATGCAAATTAGTAGCAATAGGCAAATTTTCCTACCCTATGTTTCCACACACATATACACCCTACTCTCATGATTTGAATTGGCATATATTAACCAAAAGAATATGATCTTTGCAATCATTTTCGGATAGGCAAAACATTTCCGCATGACCCTGGCGCACTTTACCGTTAGAATATATATACATATATATACATGTATATATAAAGAAAAAGGAAAGAAAAAATCTCGAGTGACTTCCTATGGAGGATGAATATGAATACTTTCTTTGTCATCATCAACTTCTTCTTCATCATCTCTCTCTCTCTCTCTCTCTCTCTCTCTCTCTCTCTTTATATATTTCCTTTTCCCAGACTAAACATTATGATTTAGCCGCCAGCAAATCTTTCGACAACGTAGATTATAACATATATTTTGTCAAACTAGTAACATTGTCAAGCTTTCATTTTGCTTCTTGTTGCACTTGTTAGTGAAAAATTTATTCTTTTTCTTCATAATCATCTCCTACATACATATGGGTACCTCTCTATCTACCTTTTTGTATGATTCTCTTTGGCATATTTATTCTTCTTCCTTTTATTCCTTTTCTTTCGTATTTTATTCCTTCTATCCTCATATATATCCACGTAACACTGGCAATGGTTATAATCTTTTTTTATTATCATAGAAGAAAAAGGTTGCCCATTATTGTTTGTTTCTTTTCTATATATATTTTATGATTATTATCAGGTGAAATACCTTATTTTTATGATTTCTACTCCTTTTTTGTCCATATTTTGCTTCATTTGTTTTTCTTGCCATTTTTTTGACTATTTCATACTGTCAGATTTTTATCTTTGATAGTGAAAAGCTTTATTTGATTTTTTTTTCTGCTCTCTCTCCTTTTTCTCTGTGATTTTTGGAAATCAATTAGCTAAATTAGGCAAGAGCCAAAATATTTTTTCTTTTTTATCAGATGATTTCTTTTTTTCTCAATATTTTTTTCATGCCTCTTCATACTTTTCTCAATTATCATCGAAGGAGATAAAGTGCCAAAAATGAGACAATTAGGAGCAGACAATTAGCCAATATTTTCTTGACAATATGCTGAGAGAAATCATAAATCCCAGATTTCTCTATAATCAAGTAACTTATGGATGAGAAAAAAATGGTGGAACAAGTTAATTTATTTGATTTTCCAAAACAGCTTATTCACAGGCGATTGAATTGGCTTGATTCAGTTCATTTTTGAGAATGAAAAACATTTGCCAATTTTCAACTTTTCACCATGAATAATTCTGGCAATATTTTTTGAAGTGAATTATGATTCAATATGATTCGTATGTTCATTTTTATGATTCCAACCTCTCTCTCTTATTATTCTCTTTGATATTATTATTATACCCGTTTTATGAGATTCCTTTGGAACTCTCTCTCTCTCCATGTTTTGTTCGGAATAAAATCTTCTTAGGGCACTTCTACTGTATTCCTCTACTTTTCACCATAACAAAACGGTATTGTTCCCCGTCTGTTTGTCTGGTAGTGATAAGATTGTAACAATGTTACTATTCAACCATCGTTAATATAATTTGTGTTTCAAGGATCGTTGTCTCTCACTTTTTTTGCTTTCCATTTTCTTCATCTTTATTCTCATCTCTCTCATCTTTCTCTCTCTCTCTCTCTCTCTTCCTTATTTTAGCCCTCTCTCTCTCTATATCATTTTATTTCATTTTCCAGCTCAAACACATAAACCCACGTCGTATAAATAGCAATAATATACCTTCCAGTATTGAAAGTTAGTATCACTTTCGTCGCAATATTGGACACACATATACATAGACAGACAGACATATACACCAGCAAGCAACAGGGTATCACATGTGGAAAGATGACAATTTACGATTCATCGTTACCAAATGTTTAGAGATGAGAAAGAGGAATTGCGCTACTTTCTATGGAGTAATATTCCCATTTTCATACAATTCTCTCCCTTTCTTCACCCTCTCTCTCTCTCGCTTGATACAAAATATATATTGATATGAATCATTCATACATGTATATTTATCTATATATATATTACTCTTCCTCTATCTTTCTATTTCTTTTTCTTCTTCTTTATTTCTCTCGATTCCTCTGACAAAACAGTTACATTGCGTGTACACAGTGTACTGTGGATACACATGCCAAAGAATAAAATTGAGATCAAGTTTTACCGATGCAAATCAGCATCCCTCTTCTTGATACTTTTACCATAGAGAGAGAGAGAGAGAGAAACAACTTTCATGCAATATCCATCCAGACAGGGGGGTGGAGAGAGGAGGATGAATAAGTGTATCTGCATCATGTGTGTCTATGTATGGTGTATATTGGAACATGGAATATATATACATAGGCAGACACGCATCGCAAGTATCAAGCTCTTTTCATGGAAAAGAGCATCATAAAAGTGGACAGCATGTTACAGCATTTTGGAGGAGGGCAAGTATCCAAAGGGGTTGAGAAATGGTCATAAATTGTGCCGTCATAAAACTAGTGAAGGAAAAAAAGATAAAGAGGATGAGAGAGAGAGAGAGAGATGAAGAGAGAGCAACAGAGTGATCTTGGGGTCGTCGTGCGTAGTGAAATGGCGGGAATGGATGCTGGTGTATAAGATGGTGAAGAAGATGTTGGAAAGAGAGAGAGAGAGACAGTGGATGAAGAAGATGGCAAGTAGAAGGAAGCGATTTAGTCTCCTCCTTTGGCTTACATCCTCATCCTTTTCCCATTTTTCTTCATCTTTCATCCTTTTTTTCGGGAGGGGGGAATAGAGAATGTAGAGAGAAAATCTTCCTTCTTTTTCATCTCATCTCTCTCTTTCACTCATTTCCTGACAGCATCCAATTGCAATCTAGTGTGTATAGTGAGTAGCCCATTAGCCACTCAAATGTGGCATTAGAAAATTGATTTTTTCTCTCTTCTTCTTTTCAAGACAAGCCAAAATAAAATTACTGGTATAGTAAATGAGTAGTAGAAGTGTTGGAAAAGCGAGAGAAACAAGAGTGAGTATAAATGAGATTGAGAGCGATGCAAATAGTATTATGTTTATGATTATTATTCATAAAAAAGAATAGAAAAATATTGGGCTTGCTTTTCGCACATTTAAATTTGTGTGTGCTGACAGATTTCGATTGTAATAGAAATCGATTCTTGTTCATTTATTCCCTCTCTACATGAGAGATGGAGAGAGAAAAATTTCATCTTATTCTTATTCATTATTCTCATCCCTCATCTCTCGCATCTTCATCTCTCATTCTCTCTCCCTTCATCAAACCCCTTCGTTCTCTCGCTCTTCCTCTCTATTTTGCTCTTATGCGCTCACTAATTTGTTTCATTAAAAGCAGAAGATTGCTAAAATATTCGCCATCCACTTCTCAAACAGAATATTTTGGCTCTTCCATGAATGTGTGTGTGTGTATGTATGCTGGTGTGCTCATGCAATTGGATTTAACCCTGACGCCGAGGTGTTGTTCATGATAGAAGGCGGAATATTTCGTTCGCTGGCCTGAACTTCCGCGCGCGCCTTGATAATGGATGAGAGAGAGAGAACATTCTGATCGTTTTGTAAGTAAAGAGAGGTAAGAGGAAAGCAGCAGAAAAACAATAAAAAAACGAAAAAGAGGAGAAGCGAGCGAGACGAGATGAATGAGTGTAGATAGCAAGTAGTTAGTTTAAGTTGATGAGAGGAAGAAAAGGGTTAAGAAAAGAGGGAGAGAGAAAATACAAGTGAGAGAGTGGAATTCGCCAAAAGAGATCATCTACGTTGGCGTCACTTTGGCCTTAGGTGTGATAGAGAATACGTACATACATGTGTACATCTAATGAGAAGAACGAAAGAAAGAGAGAGAGAGAGAGAGAGAGAGAGAGAGAGAGAGAAGATATTCCTTGGCATGTCTCGTGTTCATAAAGAACTTGTATACACACTACCTAGCATTCCAATTCTAAGCATACCAATCAAGAGGTGAAGAATATTGTTGAAGGCATTTCTCCTCTTACTAGAGTTAGAGAAGAAAGATAATCGTTCCCACTTTATCATGCTATCCAAGCGGATCCATTTTTCCATTTTTCCGATTCCAAGTGTAGATGGAGCGGTGGACAGAATACACACGTTTGCTCTTTTTTTGCCGCTTTTCTTTCTCCATCTCTTTCTTTCTTTCTCTCTCTTTCACTCGCAACGAAAATGTTAACTTTAACGCTAACGAAACGATACTCGTACGAAAAGTAGTTGTTACTTTTCGTCCAAACGAAACTCATTGCCATGCTCCACACTCGATACACACATCACACACACAACGTGCTCTCGGTGATGTGAAGAAAACTTGTGAAACTTGTTTCACTCTCTCTCTAAAATGTTCTCTCTCTCTCTCTCTCTCTCTCTGTCGTAGTCTCTCTCTCTCTCTCTCTCTCTCTCTCTCTCTTCTCTTGCTCCATGCTTTTCCTCCATTTTTGTGACAGCTGCTGGATAATTCGGATGATGGTGAAAATAACATGTATAATAACGTGATGTGCTGATCATTTTATGCCCAACATCCCTTTTTTTCTGTACGTGTGTATGTGTGTACCCTTGTGTATCCTTATTTTCACTTACCTTCTTTAACTCCTTTTCTGCTTCTCTATTTCTTTTCATCTTCATCATCATCATCTTCTTCTTCTTCTTGTTCTTTTTTTCTCACTCGTTCATCATCACACTTGTAACCATCAAACCGCATCAACACGTACATTTTCATTTTCTTCCAAAGAAGATAAGTTTTTTTTTATCATCTTTATTGTATACACACTTGGCCAACATATTCAGCGTATATAATATATATATACACACACACCAATGGATTATTATACAGCCAATAAACACTGGATCAGCGAATGTTTTAATGCATCTAAACTGTCGATCATAAATAATAGGTAAATTAAGCATATCATTATCATTATTATCATTTTGTTTCATTATGTATCTATATTTTCTTACTTATGATCACATTTATATACAAACATATACACCAGGCTTTTCCAATCGATTTCTATAGCTTGCTTATTTATATAATTGACTTGCTCAATCAATTCGATAATAGTTACAAAATGTATTCCAGACTATGGTTGAGATTGATTCATTTTATCTATTTCGATAGTTTTTTTTGCTTTACTTATTCCAACGATTCATGACATGATATTCATCTTTATCTATTCACATTTTCCAAAGTATATATATTACTTGGAAACTTTTTATAAACTTTTTTTCGTGTACATGTGTGCCAGAGACAAATGTTCATGATACTCTTAAATCAAACTTTTCCGCTTAAGGCTTGTATTTTGTCGATGAGATCACTTCTTTTTGCTACTTTCACTATGAATTGAAGCCACTTTCGTTTATTGAATCATTTTTTCTTTCTTATTCATCTTCTTTTCAACTGTATTTCTCTTTGGCTAACATCTTCTGTATCCATTGGTAAGCTTTGATTCATTCTCAAAATGATAACACTGTTATTTGGTGATGCTACTTTTCATCCACATCCTCGTGTATATATTTTTTCTTTCTTTCTTTCTTTTTCTCCTTAAACCAGCTTCGATATCATCTCACATGTCAGTATCAATTGCTCCATCTTCATCCTCAGCCATCTTTCTCTTCCTCTCAATTGATTCCATCTCTCAGTTGGCTGTTTGGATTCCTTTTTCTTTCCTTAAGTCCATTAGTTATACGCTGAATGATCTGATCAGATCATCCACGGTTCCTACTTCATCACCATCTTTTCAGGGAAAAAGAGAGTAGATAGAATCGTGGAAGCTTCTGTTCATCTGTTGATTTTCGATATCTGTTGACTCCATCAATTCTCACATTGAACATATTCAATCAGATTGACTCACTATTGACAGCAATAATATTGGAGCAATAAGATAGTACTTGTACTGAGAATGTTAGAACAACTACTGATACATCTCGTCAACCAATTCTTGATACTAATTAGCCAAAAATTTCCATAATATTGCCAAAGAGGCAACACGAAATACTCCATCCATGATTGGAAACAAAGTCACTCAGAACTTTTACACAAACTTGATCATCTTCTAGAGGTTGTATACACTATATTCATCTTAGTACAGAGAGAAGAGAAGAGAGAGAGAGAGAGAGAGAGAGAGAGAGAGCGAACCTTAGAGAATTTCAAAGTTTAATTTTCAGAATTCTCGTTAAGCTTTTGGAAAAGAAAAAAAAAGATTCTTACAGAAAACATTCAATCAATTTGTTGAGCCCAAAATGTTCTCTTCATTGGCCTCAGGCGTCAAGCCTTCGGTTGTGGCAACCAGTGGAGAAGCCTCATCAGTTTTGACTGGTTTTCTTAGTGATTATCATACTTACTGCCATGAGTATGTGTTCTAGTGAGAAATATTTATAGAGAATCCAAAAATGAAACAATCTAGATATTCCATGGTGATGGAAAAATATTCCCTCACATAAACACTTTGTTGAACAATTTGAACAGTTTTTTGGAAAGTTTCAAAGTTGTGAAGTTACCGACTTTGGGCTGTTCCTTTATTTCATCCAAAATTTTTCCAATGAATTAACGATTCCACTTGAGTAATGCACAAAGTGTTCCTCTGAGAGAGATTGGAAGAATATTACCATTTTACTGAGCTACTAAATCAATTGCGTGCAAATGTATTACAATGTTCGAGACTTATGGTTATGTATTCTTATACAATGTGTTCATTTTTTGATGACATCAGATTACGATTTGAATTCTTAATGATGATGCGAAACCTGCGTGCAGTGAAAAGAAAAGAATAATTTGGCAATCATAATGAAGATGATAAAAGTGAAAGGAGTAAAAGAGAGAAAAAAATCGATACACACACATATATAATATATATACATGTATATATATTCCTATTGCTAGATGAAACAGTTGCACCTTAGCCGGACTAATTGTAGTTAGCTTAGTATTCCTTCTAGAATCGAGAATCTTTCGGTTCATGTATGAGGACAGAGAAAGACTGATGAGAATTTTAGTTGGCTTGAGAACACTTTTCTCTCTTCCTTATAGAAGAAGAGAAAATCATTCCCCATAATCTATCAAAAAGATCATCATGTCATTAGGAAGACTTTGTTATGCAAACTTGATAGTTTATCTTGAATAACTAAGTTACTAGAATGAATTCAGCTTCCTTTCTCTTTCCCTTTCCTCTTTTTCATCTTTTTCATTTCTGTTGATCTTTTTGCTTTTGAATTTGCTTTCTACATTTTTTTTTATTGCTTCTTATATTCTTCCTATTCTTTTTATTCAAGATCTTCTTCTCTCTCTATCTCTCTTCCTCAAACATACACACAAACATTATTCTATCTTCCACATCTCAACTCAGATTCATGACTTTACATCATCTGGTTGGGTTGATGAAAAACATTCAGAACGAGGTTACCATGAAAGCCTTTAGACGTCGCGCCATCATTGATCTTGTCCCATCAGATCGATCATGGGAATAAGAGAGAGAGAGAGAGGAAGACTTTGAATCATCTTTAGAAATCACTTTGAAACCAATGAATAGAAGAGAGTTGAAACATTTTTCAACCAGATGAATTGGAATTTACATTTTGCTCTCTCTCTCTCTCTCTCTCTCTCTCTCTTACTTTCTATCTCTCTTTTATGTTCTCACATATATATCTGGATGTAACCTTCTGAGAAGAAAAAAACATGAGAGACGTTTGTGGGACGCACATAGTAGAAAAGGGTGACGTGAAAAGAGAGAAAGAGAAAGAGAGAGATAAATAAGAAAAGAAATAAAATGAGCATGAATATGTTTGCATGTTTAAGTGAGGATATAGAAGAAGAGACTGTCCAAGCCTTCTTCTCTCTCTTCTTCCCATTTTATATTTATACACATTAAGCCTATCTTGCTTATCTGATTCCAAAATTTGTTGCCCTTCCATGTAATCGTATTTGTATCTTTCCACACTCACCATTTCTCCGGAGGCACCGAGAGGGTAACAGGGAATAAGTGTGTATATACATATTCTGGTGAGAAGTGAAAGTAGAAAAATGGCCTGCAAGATATGGTTGAGATTCAGAGGAACACTTACACACACTTACACACACATACATACACTGGATTCATTTATCTGACAGAGAGAAATGAACAAGATTCAAGAAACTTGTAGAAGGGTTAGGAAAAGGGTTGATCCAGTGAGCATCATCAGCTTCCTCTGGACATACACTGTATATATACTCAGTCACTTACATTGAACTCCATCTATCTGACTTTCTATGTATATATGTACATTGGCATCAAGTGAGAAATCATAGAGGAATGGGGTAGATCCGGGCTTCTCTATCTCTCTCTCTCTTTCTCTCTTTCTCTCTGGAATGATCTTTTGAGTGAATTCGAAAGTTAGAAAGTGATAGTAGCTATGAGAGAGATAGAAGTATCACCAGAGCCCAAGTGAGTGATGAAGATGAAGATTGAGAGAGGAGGAGAGATGAGGAAGATGGAAAAATTTTCACCGTGGAGTGCCTTGAGAGAGAGAAATAGAGATGGAATTAAGAAGTTTCTTGGCCTCTGTACTCTGTATAGTGAAAAGCAACTTAAAACTTTCGCTCTCTCTCTCTCTCTCTCTCCTTAATTTACACTAGCAACTAACCTATAACCATGATAACCATGATACAGTTTGTGTATGTGAGTTGAATCCTTTGGAATAAGTGAGCATGGAAGATGAGAGGCTGAGAGAAAAAGAGAGAGAAGATGGATCTGATGATGGTATCACATGTAAGAGTAATCAAAGCGATTGAAGGTAATCGCTTTACTTCCATCTCATGTTTAACCCTTTTTCGCCTTGCTATTTGTGTGTGTATATGTGTGTACATGGAGCCAACAGTTGGCTTGCCAGAAAAGTTAGAGAGAGAGATGAGACTTGCATGTGGATGACGATTCTTGAAAAGAGAAGGGATCATCATGATAATTTGTTGGAAGATACCATTACGAGAGTATGATGTGTAGAATATTGATGAGCCTTGTATCGATCATTCCATTTCCCAACATTCAAGTCTCTTTCTCTCTCTCTCTCTCTCTCTCTCTCTCTCTCTCTCTCTCTCTCTCTCTCTCTCTCTCTCTCTCTCTTTCATACCGAATCAAGTGTTGAGTTTCGCCCACTTTTTTTTCTCAACCAAAAAATCTCAGTAATTCACTAATTTCTTTTACCAAATATCATACTGATTGTTTCTCACTTATTCATTTTCAATTTGAACTTCTTTATTGCTAGAAAAAGGAGAGGAACAAGGAGAAGAAGATAGAAGATGAAGAGGATGAAGAAGATGAAAAAGATGTGAAGAGAGTGAGAGAGAAGAAAAAATTCTTTGAAGAACATTTCATGACCCGGCAAAAATCATCCTTCAAATATTTACGGTAATATTTTTGCTGTCAAAAGACCATTTTTCAGGCTTCGAGGACTCGTAAAAGTAGTATTTTGGTGACTTCTCAAGGAACGTCAACGGGTTTTCAAACCTGATTATGATGATGTTGAATAAGAAGAAGATTCTTTCTCTAGAATTTATACTTCTCCCGGGATCTACAGGGTTCACAGGATTGATCCAATATAGTCACGATAATTCATAATCTTTTCTCTCTATTTGTCCCATGAGGCCAGCAAAAAATTGTTCTCTCTCTCTCCCATTCAGGCAAACTTTTTTTGCTCATATATTTATATAAATATATTTGATGAATTGCGAAATATGAATACATTTATACGTATATATTCCTACATGATGAAATCAAAGTGATATTCATGGTAAAGAGAGAAAGAGAGGGAATAAATTTTTTCATATATTCCAGTAAACGTTGAGCCTGAAGACTTTCAAATCACATTCTCTCACTTGTCAGTATATTGAGCGGAAAAATTATAATCCAATGTAAATGATCAACAAGTCGGTAAATGATAAATTTATTTTGTCTCTTTCTCTCTTTTTTCTTCAAGAAGAATGGTTTCACTGTATCATCTTTGGTTTTTAACCCTTTTTTATCCTATCTCTCTTTCTTTTACCTTCACGAACCACTTTCTTCTCTCTCTCTCTTTCTCTCTCATGTTTCGTTCCAACGATTCTCGTTTCCCTCTTGTGCTCACCTAAGCAAGTAATAAGCAACAAGGACAAGTTTCTTTCTTCGTATAATGTATAAGGTTTAGATGGTTACAGGCTATATACAACATTTTTTCTCATTTAAAAACCTGCTTCTTACCTTAATTAACTATTTTCCTACCTGCACAGGGAAAGAGAGAGAGAGAAAGAGAGAGAAAGAGAGAGGAGTTTAACGCACTCACATAACACAAAAACCTTTTATGCCTGCTTTTCTCTCTCTCTCTTTTTCTCTCTTTCGAAAAATCTTATGTATATAATGTGTACACCTTGTACCTTATCCGAGGAGCGAGAGAAAGAGGAATAAATTTTCTCAACCCTTTCATCTGGCCTAAACGTTTTTACTTAGTTACTCTCTCTCTCTCTCTCTCTCTCTCTCTCTCTCTCTCTCTCTCTCTCTCTCTCTCTCTC